>JAUIZM010000199.1:0-88195 GCA_030848705.1 Heracleum sosnowskyi | reverse complement strand
CCATTTTCGGGGGTCGAAAAAACCCATTTCCGGAAATGAAATTTCGCGTTTTTATGTCCGTACATCCATTTTGTACCTCTATTTTAGCACGTGACAAAAAAATTCGGAAGAAAAATGTCCGGAACCTCATTTTTTGAGGGCGTGAAAATGCCAGTGAAACCAGTTTTTGGCCAAAAAGTGGGTTTTTTTCCATTATCGGGGGTCGAAAAAACCCATTTCCGGTGTTAGATATAATTGCTAATGTTTGTTTATCAGTGTTTAAGCAA
Source organism: Heracleum sosnowskyi (assembly GCA_030848705.1). Lineage (NCBI taxonomy): Eukaryota > Viridiplantae > Streptophyta > Magnoliopsida > Apiales > Apiaceae > Heracleum > Heracleum sosnowskyi. The sequence goes on along the minus strand of JAUIZM010000199.1, from coordinate 87,929 downwards.
CAGGTATTTACAAGAGTTTATCAGAAGCCAGTCAGAGTTTAATTAAACTCTGACAGGGTGAAGAGTTTAAAGGAAGCTGGTCAGAGTTTATTTAAAGTCTGACAAGGTGATAGTTGAATTAGCTGTCGGTGCTGAATTGAAGATTCTAGAAGCAATATATTCTGAAGATGGAAAGAAGCAGAATATATTGATACAGCTAAGGAAACAGAATAGAAGATAAGAAGCAATCCTTAATTGATATCAATTGTATAGCTAATTTGTAGGAATATCAATTAGATAAGGATTGTGTAACTGTGTACTATATAAACACAGATAGGTTATCCCTAGAAGGGATGTGATCATTGAATATATATTATTCTTGTAACCTAGAAGCTCTTTGTGATTCATTAACATCGTAAAGAGAGAAGCTGTTAATACGATTACAGTTTTATTGATTCATAAACAGTGTTTTTAATTATTGTTATTCTCATACATACTTGATTATATTGTGTATTCGGCCTAACAATTGGTATCAGAGCCAAGGCTGTTTAATATATACAGTTTTACGATTCAAACACAGTATTAATCATGTCTGAAGAAAATCAAACTGCTCCTAGGCTGAACAGGTTAAGCCCAATTCTGTGAGTCGATATGAAACAATCAGGGTTCCAATTCTCAGGCCAGTAGAGTATCCGATTTGGAAGGTGAAGATGACCATGTTTCTGGAAGCTACAGATCCAGAATACCTTGACAGAATTAATGATGGTCCTCATATGCCAACTAAATTGTCCCCTGTTGTTGATGGTCAAGCACAAAAGACTGTTCCAAAGGAAAAGAAAGATATGACTCCTGAAGATATCTCATCAATTGCAAAGGATGCAAAGGTTAGACATCTTCTCCACAGTGCTTTAGATAATGTAATGTCTAACAGAGTAATTGGCTGCAAAACTGCCAAAGAGATATGGGATGCTTTAGAAGTCAGATGCCAGGGAACAGGTGCTATTAAGAAGAACAGAAAAACAATACTCACACAGGAGTATGAGCACTTTGATTCAAGAACTAATGAAACCTTGACTGAGACTTATGACAGATTTTGCAAACTGTTGAACGATCTGTCTCTGGTAGATAAGGAATATGAACTTGAAGAGTCCAATCTCAAGTTTCTGTTATCTCTACCTGAAAAGTGGGATTTAAAGTCAACAACAATCAGAGATAATTATGATCTTGCTGATACAGATCTTGATGAGATCTATGGATTGTTAAAGACTCATGAACTTGAGATAGAACAAAGAAACAGGAGGTCAAGCAAGAAGACAAAATCTGTTGCTCTCAAAGTCGAGGAGAAGCCCATTAAGAAGGAATCATCAAGGAGGAAAGCCAAAGGAAAGGCTTTAGTCATTAAATCTGAGAGTGAGTCATCAAACTCTGATGATGATTCAAACTCTGATGAAGCTTCTGACTCTGATGATGATGAAGAACAGATGATGCAAATGGCTGCATTGATGGTGAAGACCTTCAAGAAGATGGGATTCAAGAACTTCAAGAAGGGAAAGAGATTCTCAAGGAAAGATTCAAATTCTGAGAAGAAGAATTTCAGAAAGTCTGATGGAAGGGATACCAAGTCTGGTAAGAAGGACAAATCTCAAATCCAGTGCTACAAGTGTAAGGAGATGGGTCACTATGCTCCAGAGTGTAAGAAAGGCAAATCTGAGAAAGCACTCATCTCTAAAGGCAAAGACTGGGCAGATACTTCAGACTCTGATGATGGAGAAAACTATGCTCTTATGGCAACTGTCAGAGATGAGACTGAATCATCTGAAAATAAGGTACCCCTAACTACTTATGCTTATGATACTGATAATATATCTGAGTTAAGAGTATATCTGAAAAGTGTTCATGTTAGCTATAGGGATCAGACTTTAGAAAATGAAAGAATTAAAACTGAAAATCTTAGTCTTAAAGAAAGAAACAAGTTTCTTGAAGGAGAACTTGAAAGTATGAAGCAGATTCAGAAAGAAAGAGATGATGCTGTTTATGTAGAACAGGAGTTGCTGAAAAGATATAGGCAACTAGAATCTGATTTAGAAAAAGAAAGAAAAATAATCAAAACTTGGACAGATTCTGGAAGAGACACTCATCAAGTGTTTCAGACTGATTCTGTAGGTTTAGGTTATTGTGAAAATGATGAACTTAGGTTTAAAGACAAGATTAAGGTAAAACCACAACTTAAACCTGTGAAGTTTGTTCCAGAAGCCATTAAGTTAAAATATGTTGTAATAAGAGAAGCTGATATGGAATCAGGTGAAGCCTGTGAAAGACAGGAAAATATTATAACAGAAAAACTTATGGAAGTAGAAGCTGTTAGAAAACCAGTAAAAACTTGTGAAAAACAGGTTAATGTTGGCTTGATGACAGGAAAACAGTTCAATCATAAGTTGAAAGAGGTAAAGTCTGCCATGAAACCAAAAGGGTCCAAGAAGAATAGGAATGGAAAAGTAGGCATAAATAACAGAAATAATCATTTGCCTAATGCTGGTGCTTCAAGGAAAACATGTTACAATTGTGGTAGTTCTAATCATCTTGCTAGATTTTGCACTAAGAACAAACATATTAATTCTTTATCTTCTACATCAGGAGTAAAGAATGATTATGTAAGAGTTAAACCACAAACTTTATGCAAACACTGTGGGAGCACTTGGCATTCCATTTATACTTGCAAGAGTTATCATGCTATTTATCATAACTATTATGAGCTAAAACCCAATCTGAAGTGGGTTAAAGCAAACTCTGCAAGTGTAAAATCTGACAATGTTAGTTTAAACTCTGATAATACAGATTCCGCTGCAAAAGCTAACACTGTTAAGAAAGACAAAGGATCCAAGCAAGTCTGGATCCTTAAAACTAACACTTAGTGTTTGTTTGTGATTGCAGGGTATAATAGAGAGCACACTTATCTTGGACAGTGGATGCTCAGGACATATGACTGGAAATAAAGCCCTGCTATCAGACTTTAAGGAGAAGGCTGGCCCAAAGGTTTCCTATGGAGATGGCAACATAGGACACACTCTGGGATATGGCAATATCAATCTTGGAAGTGTCATCATTACTAATGTAGCTCTAGTCTCAGGACTCAAGCATAATCTGCTATCTGTGAGTCAAATCTGTGACAGAGGAAACCATGTAGATTTTCATAGTGAATACTGTGATGTTATCAGTAAATCTACTGGAAAAGTTGTTCTAGTTGGACACAGGCGCAACAACATTTATGAAGCAAGTTTGGTAACAAACTCTGATGGAAAAACAGTGTGTCTGACAGCCAGAATGTCAAATGAAGAGAGTTGGAACTGGCACAAGAAGCTCTCTCATCTCAATTTGAACAACATCAATGAGCTAATAAGAAAGGATCTTGTAAGGGGACTTCCAAAATCTATACTCAGTCTAGATGGCTTGTGTGATTCTTGTCAAAAAGCCAAGCAAAGGAAGTCATCTTTCAAAAGCAAATCTGAATCATCAATACTGGAACCTTATCATCTTCTACATGTTGATCTCTTTGGTCCAGTGAATGTGATGTCCATGGGCAGAAAGAAATATGCTCTAGTAATTGTTGATGATTATACTAGATATACATGGGTGTATTTCTTGTCAAAGAAGGATGAAACTGCTCAAACTCTGATGGATCATGTAAATCTACTGGACAAAGGATCAGAGCACAAAGTCAAAATTATAAGGAGTGATAATGGAACTGAATTCAGAAACTCAATCATAGAAGCTTTCTGCAAGGAAAGAGGAGTGAAACAAGAATTTTCTGCACCTGGAACTCCACAGCAAAATGGTGTAGTTGAAAGAAAGAACAGAACTTTGATTGAAGCAGCCAGAACTATGCTTGAAGAAGCAAAATTACCAACTTATTTCTGGGCAGAAGCTGTTCAAACTGCTTGTTTTACTCAAAATGCTACACTGATCAACAAGCATGGAAAAACACCATATGAAATGGTTAAAAACAAGAAGCCAAATTTGAAATATTTTCACATATTTGGATGTAAATGCTTTGTGTTGAAGACTCATCCTGAACAGTTGACCAAGTTCGAGTTAAAAGCTGATGAAGGAATCTTTGTTGGCTATCCATTGTCAACAAAAGCATTCAGAGTTTACAATCTGAGAACTAAGGTGATCATGGAATCCATACATGTGTCATTTGATGACAAGAAAATAATTGGACTTGAAGACAAGGATGGATATGATCAACTATGTTTTGAAAATGAAGATCTATTCTCTGATGATGTAAACTCTGACGAAGCAGGTTTGACAAACTCTGAAGGAGCATACTCTGAACCTCTACTGGTAAATACTGAAGAAACTGAAAATTCTCAAATTGAACAAATTAGAGAACCAGTTGAGGGGGAGCGTGAAGAAGCTCAACAAGACACAGCAAGTGAGTCAGTTGAGGAAACTGATTCAAACTCTGACAGTTCAAACTCTGAACCATCAAATTCAGGGGGAGCCTCAGGTGCTGCAGAAAGTCAACACATGAATCAGGAGAGCATGGATCAAGGGGGAGGATTCAATAATGATGCAAGAAACCACTTACCAACAGCAAGAAAGTGGACACAGGCACACACACCTGATCTCATAATTGGAGATCCTGATGCTAGTGTGAGAACTAGAAGTGCAACAAATAATGAGTGTCTGTATCATGCTTTCTTGTCTCAAACAGAACCAAAGAAAGTGGAGGAAGCTCTTCAAGATGCTAATTGGATTACAGCAATGCAAGAAGAGTTAAATGAGTTTGAAAGAAATGAAGTCTGGACACTTGTACCTAGACCAAAGAACAGATCAATTGTAGGTACAAAGTGGGTTTTCAGAAACAAGACTGACAGTGATGGTGTGATTACAAGGAACAAGGCTAGACTTGTGGCTAAAGGTTATTCACAACAGGAAGGAATTGATTATGATGAAACCTTTGCTCCAGTTGCAAGATTGGAGGCCATAAGAATTTTCCTGGCCTATGCTGCACACAAGAAGTTTAAAGTCTTTCAGATGGATGTAAAAAGTGCTTTTCTAAATGGGAAGCTTGAAGAAGAAGTGTTTGTTGAACAACCACCAGGATTTGTAGATTCCAAGCATCCAGATTATGTCTACAGGCTTGACAAGGCATTATATGGACTAAAGCAAGCACCAAGAGCATGGTATGAAACTCTTGCTCAATTTCTTTTAGAAAGTGGGTTCACAAGAGGTACAATTGATAAAACCTTGTTTTATTTCAATTCAGGTGATGATTTGCTTTTAGTTCAAATTTATGTAGATGATATTATTTTTGGATCTACTAATGACAAACTCTGTAAGAAGTTTGCAAAGCTTATGCAATCCAGGTACCAAATGAGCATGATGGGAGAGCTTAGTTATTTTCTAGGCTTACAGGTCAAGCAAACAGATGATAGTATTTTTATCAATCAAGCAAAGTATACCAGAAATCTTCTAAAGAAATTTGGTATGCTTGATAGTTCATCTGCCACAACTCCCATGGCTACAGCAACGAAGCTTGATAAAGACACAGGAGCCTCAGTAGATATTACTAACTACAGAGGAATGATAGGGTCTCTACTGTATCTTACTGCAAGTAGACCTGATATCATGTATGCAACATGTCTTTGTGCAAGATTTCAAGCAGATCCCAGAGAGCCTCATCTAACAGCTGTAAAAAGGATTTTCAAATATCTCAAAGGAACCATAACCCTGGGTTTGTGGTATCCTAGAGAATCAGAGTTTAAGTTAATTGGTTACTCTGATGCAGATTTTGCAGGCTGTAAGATAGACAGAAAAAGTACAAGTGGAAGCTGTCAATTTTTAGGTGACAGATTGGTTTCTTGGTACAGTAAGAAACAGAAATCAATTTCTACATCCACTGCAGAAGCAGAGTATATAGCAGCTGGTAGCTGTTGTGCACAGATTTTATGGATGAAGAATCAATTGCTGGATTATGGGTTGAGGTACTCTAGAATACCTATTTTCTGTGATAACCAAAGTGCTATTGCTATGACAGGTAATCCAGTACAGCATTCCATGACCAAGCACATCAGCATAAGGTATCATTTTATCAGAGAACATGTGGAAGAAGGAAACATTGAGCTTCATTTTGTGTCTACAGACCAACAACTTGCAGATATCTTCACCAAACCTTTGAGTGAAGCTACTTTTACAAGATTGGTAAATGAACTTGGAATGATCTCTGGTTCTGACTAGAGATACGGGTTAGACTCACTTTTTATGTTCATGATTTCTTACATGTGTTAACTGTTATGTGAATCAGCATGTTAAACTCTGATGATAAACTCTGTGAAGTGTCAGTCATACTCTGAAAGTAAACTCTGATGTTAAACTCTGTTGGTCATACTCTGGTAATTACAGTTTAATGCTATTCTCTGGTAATCTTGTCTGAAACATATGGACCAATGAAGAAATTTGTATGAAGCATAATTCTCAGTAAGTAATTGTGAATCCTTAAGAGTTGATAGATTCTGATCTCAAATATGTGCAGTAAGTTAACACAGCATGATACTGTCTCTGTATTTCTACCATCTCTTAGTTTATTGATCCTATACACTGAGTCTGTATTAGCTGTTTGCATTCTCTCTCATAAGTTAATTATAATTACTGATGAAAAGTCTAAACTCTGATTATTTATTGCAAATAATTCACCCTCAAATCAAAAGATGCCAAACAGAGCATAAATTCCTTTGAGATCATGTTGTGCCTAGGAAGATCCAGGAACTTATTGTATGAAATAAGGGCTAAAATCTTTGATTTTTGGTGACTAGTGCCAACCACTGATTACTGGAAAAATAAAATATAAAAAAAATAAAAATAAAAATAAAAAAAATAAAAATAAAAATAAAAAATAAAAATAAAGGGGGTGAAAAATAAAAGACATATCCAAATGAAAGGATATCAGTAATACAGAGTTTGGATAGAAAAATCAGTGTCTATGTTATACATGAGAGTTTAGGCAACCAGTTTTTACTACTTTAGTTTGTGGATTTTATGCACTTTGAGATGATCTAAATACTGATTTCGGTAAACTCTGCTACTACACACACATTTTTCACAACTGAACAGATTGAGAAAAGAGTTTATTGACAAAGAAGGACAAATGGTAAACACTGATGTATTGTGTGAAATACGCCGAGGTTACTTTGTTTTAATCTCTGATGGTTAAAATAATTTCTTTGTTTCAGACAGTTAATAATTCTGAGATTAGTCATTTGTTTTTCGGAAAAAGTATGATTGAACGGAAAACAGAAAGAGTATGTTTGTTAAGTCCTATTTGTGATTTGTATTGCAGCTGAGTATGTTAGTTAATTGGTTAAAGTTTTTTTACTTTACAATTACTATGCAATATTGATAATACTGATATGTAAAGAAACAAAATTTTCATTAAATGATCCAAATTTACAATCAGACAATTTCATACTCATGTTTAGCTAAACTTTCTGATACATACTAATCACTATGGTTACAAAAGAAAAGATCTATTTAACCAGGACAAGTATCTGAATGCTACATCTGAAGCAGAAGAGCTAGAGCCAGAAGTTATTGTGCTCTACTACTTCTGATGATCGCTACCCAGTTGTTCAACTGATCATTATACCATCTGGAATTGCTTGACAACATCCTGAAGATGAATCATAATCATCATCATCATCTTCCTGGATTCTCTTTCTGCTTTGCAGCTTGCAGGATTCCAAGAAGAGTGACTCTTCAGTACCCGTCAAGAAGCTCTGTTGAAAAAGCATCATGCAAACCATCATAGCTTCATTGTCTGCCAGGATGGGCATATCATAAGGACCGGGACGGATGATATGCACATACGGATTAGAAATTGGTCCTTCAGCAATTTCATCATCTGCTATAAGACCTTCATCGTTCAGAAAAGAAAGAACAAGAAACTCATCAATGATGTAATTTGCTTGTTGAGGCCAGTTTAAATTCAAGAATGCTTCAACATCCATGAACTCAAAGGTTCCTGCCATTTTGGGTGTATAGTAAGTTTAAGATATGAAGCCTGTTGTTAAAATGCTTTGGTATTTAAAGCATTCAAACAGGGTACCTGAAAGGTTTTTCCTTGAATCGAAGCGCTTGGGATAAATAAGGTGCGGAGTTTCAAGACAGTCATTATTATTCTGACTGTTGAGTTCCTTTGTACTTTATTATTAAAATTGATAATTTTATTATTATTGATTTTTTTTCTTTTAAGCGAATATTTTGAGTGTTATATGTGATGACAGGTGTCTCCACGTCTGCACGTGTGTATTGGAAGTTGTTAGAAACAGCTGTCAGCGTATTTCCGTTCGACATCTGTCCCACTAACATACTTCTAATCTTTACAGTTATTATTTAATACACTACATACACACGATTCAATCTTTTACGCACTTCATCTTTTCCTAAGTTTTTATTCACACACAAACACTCAAACACTTTCAAAGCCTAGTACTTCTTGTTTTCAAATCTTCTAATGGCAACCACGGCTTTTGTTTCGTCTGGGTTAGAGTTCGTCCCTAACAACTATGCTGCTCCTTTGGCAAATGAGAACGCACCTCTGACGTTGGAACTGCTCTAATCGCCCCTTTGAAGCTGTCTGCATCTCAAATAAGGACTTTTTGGCAGACAGGCACTTATGATAATGGAGGAGAGTCTGGGTCTCCGTCCATAATTTTTGAATTTCAAGGAGAAGAGTTTGTAGTAACTCCAACTACTGTTCGTGATGCTCTGGGCCTTGAGGACTTTAATGCTTTCACAATCTCTGTTGGAGATTCTGAGTTAGTTCGTATGATGAGAGAAATAGGCTATTCTGGACCACTGACAAAGCTTGGTCAGTTGAAGCGACCGCTCTTGAGAAAGGAATGGAGTTTCTTTTTCGACTGCATAACAAGGGCGTTCGGGAAGAAGTGCACGAATTGGGATGCAATTCCCACTGATAGTCTGCAAATCGGGTATTCTCTTCTTTACGGAGGTAATTTTGATGTTGCTAGACTAGTTCTAAATAATATAGGAGAGAAAATGACTGAAAACAGAGGTGTAGTCTATTTTGCGCGATTTTGTCAATTAATATTCTCTGAATGTGTTTCTGAAGTAGAGATAGCTGAGAATGATGTGATTCCATGTTTTAAATTACATAAACGAATATTCTCTGATCTAACCAATAAAGATAACAAGAAAGGAGATGTTGGTGTTTTGATGTTGCCTGAGCTTGTGCAACAATTCTTGATCAATTCACAACAACTACAATCACCATCAAATGCTGAAGCTGGGCCTTCTGTGTCTCAACCACAAAGGTCACAGAAATCTACGGTAAAGGTTGTTCAGTCTGGTTTGCAACACACTGAAGCTGAGGCATCGAATGTTGATGCTGTGCCTCAGAGAAAAAGAATGAAGAAAAGGCGAGCTCAAAGGGCAAAGTCTGTTGCTACTGATTCTATTGCAGACTCAGAGACTGAAACTGATGAAGAAACTCTTCATCAAAGAAAGAGAAGACTAGTGGCTGCACATCTTTTTGGTGCTGTAAATATAACCATGGACAGAGTCTCTAAGGTCACTGAAGCTCCTGCATCAGAGAATGCGGAGATTGTAGCAGAAGCTGTTTCTCAAGCTACTCCTGAAATTGCTGTTGAGGAGGATATTTTCAATGCTGATGAGGACAGAGTGTTTGTAAACACTGAAACTCCTGAAGTGTTTGTTCAGGAGGATGCTGTATATGCTGAAGCTGTCAATTTAGACAGATTAAATACTGATGCTACTATGGATTTCGATGCTCCTACATCAAAGGTTCATGATGTAGTTGAGGAAGCTGCTACTCATTCTGATAGCAGAGTTTTTGATCGTGAAGCACACACCTCTATCTATTCTGATCATTATACAGAGGGTGTGGAAGCTGATCAAGTCACTGATCAGGTAGAAGAATCTCTAGCCACTCATACTGAAGTTATTTCTTGTGATCTTGACAAAGGTGAGGAGGTTAATCAGATTCAAAGAGAAGCAGAGGTTTTTGCTAAGGTAAACTCTGATATTCCTGCAGCTGTCGCAGAAGAGAAAATTGATGAAGCTGCACAGTTTACTGCTGAAAATATTCTTCCTGAAAATGCAGCAGATAATATTGACGAAGCTGGAAATGATGCTGAGGGTTCTCATTCACATCCTAGCATTCAAGTTTCATTGGCTGATGATGTCAATAGTGATGAAAGACTGGAAGTTAATAGACAGACCAATGAGCATTTCCAGAATATGTACTACAAAAATTGGGCTGATGCAGATTGCATTTTCTCAGCACAAAGGGCTGCAGATTTGCTATCTGATTCTATCAAGAAGATATCCAATACTGATGTACTTACAAGTTTACAGGCAACTGTTGTTCAAGTCAAATCTCTTAATAATAGATTTGATGAGAATCAACAGATGTTTACAAATCTAAGGAATGAATTTTCTCTCAGGGATACAACTTTGAAGCTTGACAGATCATTTTACTCTACACAATTCAAGCAGCAAGCCAAGGATTCCGAGGAAATCAAGAAAAGGCTTGAAAAAGTTGAGGAGAATCAGGCTGAAATGTCTACTCAATTGAATTCTATTTCTAATGCTCTAGAATTGCTGACATCAGTATTACTTTCTGATGATGTCAAAAAGGGGGAGAATGTACCTAAAGACAAATGCAAAGACATTCAAGCTCTGAGACAGAAGGATGATTCTACTGATGGGGGAAGCAAAGGAAATAAAGGAAAGGTCATTGCTCAAAGGCAAAGCAGGACTAGAGTAAACTCTGGTAGACAAATAAACTCTGAAAAGATAAACTCTGGTGGTCAATCTACTTCAAATCTCAAGAGTTTAGTTGTTTCAACTAATCCATCTACTGATGAAGAGATTGCTGCTAAGATATTCATGAAAGAGCATGGAAAGAATGTAACTATTGAAGATATCCAGGCTGAAGAGCAAATGCTTGCTGAGGAACACAAGAAAAATCTTGAAGCTGGAATCTACAAGAGAAAGGAAATCAAGGCTCCTAAAAAGAAAGAAGTTGGTATTTCTATCAAAGAGAATATTCAACAGAGTGTACAAAATACAAGGAGACCTGTGATTAGAAACTCTGATAAAGGTAAAGGCATAATGTTTGAAGAGCCTAACCTAAAGAAGAAAGATATTTCAACCTCTGACATTGCTCAAGTTGAAACAAGATTAGCTAAATCAACCTCTGACGCTGCTCAAGTTGATGTTTCTACTGAAGTTATGACAACCTCTGACGTTGCTCAAGTTGTACAGAAATCTACACTACTTCCAGGATTCAGCAAACCAAAAATTCTTGAAGACTTAAAGCTTGAAGCTGTGAATTTCTCAGAAACCAGAACAGTATTGGGAAAAGAAGCCTTTGACAAATCTGGACTGGGTTCACACAGAGAGAGAAGAACTAATAACAGATCTCAAGACAAGTTTTCATTGGCAGAATTTGGAGTTGGAATTACTCAAGAAGGCCTTGACAAACTGGAATCTGTACAGATGATTTTTCACAAAGGAATCAAAAAGGAATTTTTGTTATATTTTATGGCTGATGGCAGAGTATATAGATTTGGTGAATTTGATATCCAGTTAAAACTTTGGGAAGAGCTAGAGTATGTTCTATATCTATTTGAAGTAAAGAATAGAAGTACTTATGATGCTGCTCGAGTTTTGAAGGAAAGAATGATGAAATCCAAAGTTCTGAGTGGAGCTGGAGTATCAAGTGCATACATTCCTAAATACAGAGATGCACATGGAAAGCTGGTAGAAATGAAAAGAAATAGTGCTAGGTTCAGAACTGCACTAAATAAAAAGGTTCTTGAGTTCAATCTAGAGTCTGATAAATCTTTTTATATCAGACTTGGCAATGAAATGAACAAAAACAACATATATTCTTTGAGGGCTGCCATTTATCAAATTGGTGAAGATGAACCAGAAATGAAGGAGCTGAAGAAGATTATGATTGCTGAATTGAATAGAGCTGAGAAGAAACTACTGTTAGATTATATCAGGACTGTGCCTGATATTCAAGAAATCAAGTAAAGTCTGACTGTAAGTTTTTAATATGTTTTCTATTCTAAGTCAAATTTAAACTCTGTTTTAAATTAAACTCTGTTTTAAATTAAACTCTGTTATATGTTAAACACTGCATTTGTTAAATGTTTTTGACATCATCAATTATATGTTTAACTTGTACATTTTATTATGAACAAGTTGGGGGAGATTGTTAGATATAATTGCTAATGTTTGTTTATCAGTGTTTAAGCAACAGGTATTTACAAGAGTTTATCAGAAGCCAGTCAGAGTTTAATTAAACTCTGACAGGGTGAAGAGTTTAAAGGAAGCTGGTCAGAGTTTATTTAAAGTCTGACAAGGTGATAGTTGAATTAGCTGTCGGTGCTGAATTGAAGATTCTAGAAGCAATATATTCTGAAGATGGAAAGAAGCAGAATATATTGATACAGCTAAGGAAACAGAATAGAAGATAAGAAGCAATCCTTAATTGATATCAATTGTATAGCTAATTTGTAGGAATATCAATTAGATAAGGATTGTGTAACTGTGTACTATATAAACACAGATAGGTTATCCCTAGAAGGGATGTGATCATTGAATATATATTATTCTTGTAACCTAGAAGCTCTTTGTGATTCATTAACATCATAAAGAGAGAAGCTGTTAATACGATTACAGTTTTATTGATTCATAAACAGTGTTTTTAATTATTGTTATTCTCATACATACTTGATTATATTGTGTATTCGGCCTAACATCCGGAAATGAAATTTCGCGTTTTTTGGTCCGTACGTCCATTTTGTACCTCTATTTTAGCACGTGACAAAAAAAAATCGGAAGAAAAATGTCCGGAACCTCGTTTTTTGAGGGCGTGAAAATGCCAGTGAAACCAGTTTTTGGCCAAAAAGTGGGTTTTTTCCCATTTTCGGGGGTCGAAAAAACCCATTTCCGGAAATGAAATTTCGCGTTTTTTGGTCCGTACGTCCATTTTGTACCTCTATTTTAGCACGTGATAAAAAAAATCGGAAGAAAAATGTCTGGAACCTCGTTTTTTGAGGGCGTGAAAATGCCAGTGAAACCAGTTTTGGGCCAAAAAGTGGGTTTTTTCCCATTTTCGGGGGTCGAAAAAACCCATTTCCGGAAATGAAATTTCGCGTTTTTTTGTCCGTTCTTCCATTTTGTACCTCTATTTTAGCACGTGACAAAAAAAATCGGAAGAAAAATGTCCGGAACCTAATTTTTTGAGGGCGTGAAAATGCCAGTGAAACCAGTTTTTGGCCAAAAAGTGCGTTTTTTCCCATTTTCGGGGGTCGAAAAAACCCATTTCCGGAAATGAAATTTCGCGTTTTTTGGTCCGTACGTCCATTTTGTACCTCTATTTTAGCACGTGACAAAAAAAATCGGAAGAAAAATGTCCGGAACCTCGTTTTTTGAGGGCGTGAAAATGCCAGTGAAACCAGTTTTGGGCCAAAAAGTGGGTTTTTCCCCATTTTCGGGGGTCGAAAAAACCCATTTCCGGAAATGAAATTTCGCGTTTTTATGTCCGTACATCCATTTTGTACCTCTATTTTAGCACGTGACAAAAAAATTCGGAAGAAAAATGTCCGGAACCTCGTTTTTTGAGGGCGTGAAAATGCCAGTGAAACCAGTTTTTGGCCAAAAAGTGGGTTTTTTCCCATTATCGGGGGTCGAAAAAACCCATTTCCGGAAATGAAATTTCGCGCTTTTTGGTCCGTACGTCCATTTTGTACCTCTATTTTAGCACGTGACAAAAAAAATCGGAAGAAAAATGTCCGGAACCTCGTTTTTTGAGGGCGTGAAAATGCCAGTGAAACCAGTTTTTGGCCAAAAAGTGGGTTTTTTCCCATTTTCGGGGGTCGAAAAAACCCATTTCCGGAAATGAAATTTCGCGTTTTTTGGTCCGTACGTCCATTTTGTACCTCTATTTTAGCACGTGATAAAAAAAATCGGAAGAAAAATGTCTGGAACCTCGTTTTTTGAGGGCGTGAAAATGCCAGTGAAACCAGTTTTGGGCCAAAAAGTGGGTTTTTTCCCATTTTCGGGGGTCGAAAAAACCCATTTCCGGAAATGAAATTTCGCGTTTTTTTGTCCGTTCTTCCATTTTGTACCTCTATTTTAGCACGTGACAAAAAAAATCGGAAGAAAAATGTCCGGAACCTAATTTTTTGAGGGCGTGAAAATGCCAGTGAAACCAGTTTTTGGCCAAAAAGTGCGTTTTTTCCCATTTTCGGGGGTCGAAAAAACCCATTTCCGGAAATGAAATTTCGCGTTTTTTGGTCCGTACGTCCATTTTGTACCTCTATTTTAGCACGTGACAAAAAAAATCGGAAGAAAAATGTCCGGAACCTCGTTTTTTGAGGGCGTGAAAATGCCAGTGAAACCAGTTTTGGGCCAAAAAGTGGGTTTTTTCCCATTTTCGTGGGTCGAAAAAACCCATTTTCGGAAATGAAATTTCGCGTTTTTATGTCCGTACATCCATTTTGTACCTCTATTTTAGCACGTGACAAAAAAATTCGGAAGAAAAATGTCCGGAACCTCGTTTTTTGAGGGCGTGAAAATGCCAGTGAAACCAGTTTTGGGCCAAAAAGTGGGTTTTTTCCCATTTTCGGGGGTCGAAAAAACCCATTTCCGGAAATGAAATTTCGCGTTTTTTGGTACGTACGTCCATTTTGTACCTCTATTTTAGCACGTGACAAAAAAAATCGGAAGAAAAATGTCCGGAACCTCGTTTTTTGAGGGCGTGAAAATGCCAGTGAAACCAGTTTTTGGCCAAAAAGTGGGTTTTTTCCCATTTTCGGGGGTCGAAAAAACGCATTTCCGGAAATGAAATTTCGCGTTTTTTGGTCCGTACGTCCATTTTGTACCTCTATTTTAGCACGTGATAAAACAAATCGGAAGAAAAATGTCCGGAACCTCGTTTTTTGAGGGCGTGAAAATGCCAGTGAAACCAGTTTTTGGCCAAAAAGTGGGTTTTTTTCCCATTTTCGGGGGTCGAAAAAACCCATTTCCGGAAATGAAATTTCGCGTTTTTTTGGTCCGTACGTCCATTTTGTACCTCTATTTTAGCACGTGAGAAAAAAAATCGGAAGAAAAATGTCCGGAACCTCGTTTTTTGAGGGCGTGAAAATGCCAGTGAAACAAGTTTTTGGCCAAAAAGTGGGTTTTTTCCCATTTTCGGGGGTCGAAAAAACCCATTTCCGGAAATGAAATTTCGCGTTTTTTGGTCCGTACGTCCATTTTGTACCTCTATTTTAGCACGTGACAAAAAAAAATCGAAAGAAAAATGTCCGGAACCTCGTTTTTTGAGGGCGTGAAAATGCCAGTGAAACCAGTTTTTGGCCAAAAAGTGGGTTTTTTCCCATTTTCGGGGGTCGAAAAAACCCATTTCCGGAAATGAAATTTCGCGTTTTTTGGTCCGTACGTCCATTTTGTACCTCTATTTTAGCACGTGATAAAAAAAATCGGAAGAAAAATGTCTGGAACCTCGTTTTTTGAGGGCGTGAAAATGCCAGTGAAACCAGTTTTGGGCCAAAAAGTGGGTTTTTTCCCATTTTCGGGGGTCGAAAAAACCCATTTTCGGAAATGAAATTTCGCGTTTTTATGTCCGTACATCCATTTTGTACCTCTATTTTAGCACGTGACAAAAAAATTCGGAAGAAAAATGTCCGGAACCTCGTTTTTTGAGGGCGTGAAAATGCCAGTGAAACCAGTTTTGGGCCAAAAAGTGGGTTTTTTCCCATTTTCGGGGGTCGAAAAAACCCATTTCCGGAAATGAAATTTCGCGTTTTTTGGTACGTACGTCCATTTTGTACCTCTATTTTAGCACGTGACAAAAAAAATCGGAAGAAAAATGTCCGGAACCTCGTTTTTTGAGGGCGTGAAAATGCCAGTGAAACCAGTTTTTGGCCAAAAAGTGGGTTTTTTCCCATTTTCGGGGGTCGAAAAAACGCATTTCCGGAAATGAAATTTCGCGTTTTTTGGTCCGTACGTCCATTTTGTACCTCTATTTTAGCACGTGATAAAACAAATCGGAAGAAAAATGTCCGGAACCTCGTTTTTTGAGGGCGTGAAAATGCCAGTGAAACCAGTTTTGGGCCAAAAAGTGGGTTTTTTCCCATTTTCGGGGGTCGAAAAAACCCATTTCCGGAAATGAAATTTCGCGTTTTTTTGTCCGTTCTTCCATTTTGTACCTCTATTTTAGCACGTGACAAAAAAAATCGGAAGAAAAATGTCCGGAACCTAATTTTTTGAGGGCGTGAAAATGCTAGTGAAACCAGTTTTTTGCCAAAAAGTGCGTTTTTTCCCATTTTCGGGGGTCGAAAAAACCCATTTCCGGAAATGAAATTTCGCGTTTTTTGGTCCGTACGTCCATTTTGTACCTCTATTTTAGCACGTGACAAAAAAAATCGGAAGAAAAATGTCCGGAACCTCGTTTTTTGAGGGCGTGAAAATGCAAGTGAAACCAGTTTTGGGCCAAAAAGTGGGTTTTTTCCCATTTTCGGGGGTCGAAAAAACCCATTTTCGGAAATGAAATTTCGCGTTTTTATGTCCGTACATCCATTTTGTACCTCTATTTTAGCACGTGACAAAAAAATTCGGAAGAAAAATGTCCGGAACCTCGTTTTTTGAGGGCGTGAAAATGCCAGTGAAACCAGTTTTGGGCCAAAAAGTGGGTTTTTTCCCATTTTCGGGGGTCGAAAAAACCCATTTCCGGAAATGAAATTTCGCGTTTTTTGGTACGTACGTCCATTTTGTACCTCTATTTTAGCACGTGACAAAAAAAATCGGAAGAAAAATGTCCGGAACCTCGTTTTTTGAGGGCGTGAAAATGCCAGTGAAACCAGTTTTTGGCCAAAAAGTGGGTTTTTTCCCATTTTCGGGGGTCGAAAAAACGCATTTCCGGAAATGAAATTTCGCGTTTTTTGGTCCGTACGTCCATTTTGTACCTCTATTTTAGCACGTGATAAAACAAATCGGAAGAAAAATGTCCGGAACCTCGTTTTTTGAGGGCGTGAAAATGCCAGTGAAACCAGTTTTTGGCCAAAAAGTGGGTTTTTTCCCATTTTCGGGGGTCGAAAAAACCCATTTCCGGAAATGAAATTTCGCGTTTTTTGGTCCGTACGTCCATTTTGTACCTCTATTTTAGCACGTGAGAAAAAAAATCGGAAGAAAAATGTCCGGAACCTCGTTTTTTGAGGGCGTGAAAATGCCAGTGAAACCAGTTTTTGGCCAAAAAGTGGGTTTTTTCCCATTTTCGGGGGTCGAAAAAACCCATTTCCGGAAATGAAATTTCGCGTTTTTTGGTCCGTACGTCCATTTTGTACCTCTATTTTAGCACGTGACAAAAAAAATCGGAAGAAAAATGTCCGGAACCTCGTTTTTTGAGGGCGTGAAAATGCCAGTGAAACCAGTTTTTGGCCAAAAAGTGGGTTTTTTCCCATTTTCGGGGGTCGAAAAAACCCATTTCCGGAAATGAAATTTCGCGTTTTTTGGTCCGTACGTCCATTTTGTACCTCTATTTTAGCACGTGATAAAAAAAATCGGAAGAAAAATGTCTGGAATCTCGTTTTTTGAGGGCGTGAAAATGCCAGTGAAACCAGTTTTGGGCCAAAAAGTGGGTTTTTTCCCATTTTCGGGGGTCGAAAAAACCCATTTTTGGAAATGAAATTTCGCGTTTTTATGTCCGTACATCCATTTTGTACCTCTATTTTAGCACGTGACAAAAAAATTCGGAAGAAAAATGTCCGGAACCTCGTTTTTTGAGGGCGTGAAAATGCCAGTGAAACCAGTTTTGGGCCAAAAAGTGGGTTTTTTCCCATTTTCGGGGGTCGAAAAAACCCATTTCCGGAAATGAAATTTCGCGTTTTTTGGTACGTACGTCCATTTTGTACCTCTATTTTAGCACGTGACAAAAAAAATCGGAAGAAAAATGTCCGGAACCTCGTTTTTTGAGGGCGTGAAAATGCCAGTGAAACCAGTTTTTGGCCAAAAAGTGGGTTTTTTCCCATTTTCGGGGGGTCGAAAAAACGCATTTCCGGAAATGAAATTTCGCGTTTTTTGGTCCGTACGTCCATTTTGTACCTCTATTTTAGCACGTGATAAAACAAATCGGAAGAAAAATGTCCGGAACCTCGTTTTTTGAGGGCGTGAAAATGCCAGTGAAACCAGTTTTTGGCCAAAAAGTGGGTTTTTTCCCATTTTCGGGGGTCGAAAAAACCCATTTCCGGAAATGAAATTTCGCGTTTTTTGGTCCGTACGTCCATTTTGTACCTCTATTTTAGCACGTGAGAAAAAAAATCGGAAGAAAAATGTCCGGAACCTCGTTTTTTGAGGGCGTGAAAATGCCAGTGAAACCAGTTTTTGGCCAAAAAGTGGGTTTTTTCCCATTTTCGGGGGTCGAAAAAACCCATTTCCGGAAATGAAATTTCGCGTTTTTTGGTCCGTACGTCCATTTTGTACCTCTATTTTAGCACGTGACAAAAAAAATCGGAAGAAAAATGTCCGGAACCTCGTTTTTTGAGGGCGTGAAAATGCCAGTGAAACCAGTTTTTGGCCAAAAAGTGGGTTTTTTTCCCATTTTCGGGGGTCGAAAAAACCCATTTCCGGAAATGAAATTTCGCGTTTTTTGGTCCGTACGTCCATTTTGTACCTCTATTTTAGCACGTGATAAAAAAAATCGGAAGAAAAATGTCTGGAACCTCGTTTTTTGAGGGCGTGAAAATGCCAGTGAAACCAGTTTTGGGCCAAAAAGTGGGTTTTTTCCCATTTTCGGGGGTCGAAAAAACCCATTTCCGGAAATGAAATTTCGCGTTTTTTTGTCCGTTCTTCCATTTTGTACCTCTATTTTAGCACGTAACAAAAAAAATCGGAAGAAAAATGTCCGGAACCTAATTTTTTGAGGGCGTGAAAATGCCAGTGAAACCAGTTTTTGGCCAAAAAGTGCGTTTTTTCCCATTTTCGGGGGTCGAAAAAAACCCATTTCCGGAAATGAAATTTCGCGTTTTTTGGTCCGTACATCCATTTTGTACCTCTATTTTAGCACGTGACAAAAAAAATCGGAAGAAAAATGTCCGGAACCTCGTTTTTTGAGGGCGTGAAAATGCCAGTGAAACCAGTTTTGGGCCAAAAAGTGGGTTTTTTCCCATTTTCGGGGGTCGAAAAAACCCATTTTCGGAAATGAAATTTCGCGTTTTTATGTCCGTACATCCATTTTGTACCTCTATTTTAGCACGTGACAAAAAAATTCGGAAGAAAAATGTCCGGAACCTCGTTTTTTGAGGGCGTGAAAATGCCAGTGAAACCAGTTTTGGGCCAAAAAGTGGGTTTTTTCCCATTTTCGGGGGTCGAAAAAACCCATTTCCGGAAATGAAATTTCGCGTTTTTTGGTACGTACGTCCATTTTGTACCTCTATTTTAGCACGTGACAAAAAAAATCGGAAGAAAAATGTCCGGAACCTCGTTTTTTGAGGGCGTGAAAATGCCAGTGAAACCAGTTTTTGGCCAAAAAGTGGGTTTTTTCCCATTTTCGGGGGTCGAAAAAACGCATTTCCGGAAATGAAATTTTGCGTTTTTTGGTCCGTACGTCCATTTTGTACCTCTATTTTAGCACGTGATAAAACAAATCGGAAGAAAAATGTCCGGAACCTCGTTTTTTGAGGGCGTGAAAATGCCAGTGAAACCAGTTTTTGGCCAAAAAGTGGGTTTTTTCCCATTTTCGGGGGTCGAAAAAACCCATTTCCGGAAATGAAATTTCGCGTTTTTTGGTCCGTACGTCCATTTTGTACCTCTATTTTAGCACGTGAGAAAAAAAATCGGAAGAAAAATGTCCGGAACCTCGTTTTTTGAGGGCGTGAAAATGCCAGTGAAACCAGTTTTTGGCCAAAAAGTGGGTTTTTTCCCATTTTCGGGGGTCGAAAAAACCCATTTCCGGAAATGAAATTTCGCGTTTTTTGGTCCGTACGTCCATTTTGTACCTCTATTTTAGCACGTGACAAAAAAAATCGGAAGAAAAATGTCCGGAACCTCGTTTTTTGAGGGCGTGAAAATGCCAGTGAAACCAGTTTTTGGCCAAAAAGTGGGTTTTTTCCCATTTTCGGGGGTCGAAAAAACCCATTTCCGGAAATGAAATTTCGCGTTTTTTGGTCCGTACGTCCATTTTGTAGCTCTATTTTAGCACGTGATAAAAAAAATCGGAAGAAAAATGTCTGGAACCTCGTTTTTTGAGGGCGTGAAAATGCCAGTGAAATCAGTTTTGGGCCAAAAAGTGGGTTTTTTCCCATTTTCGGGGGTCGAAAAAACCCATTTCCGGAAATGAAATTTCGCGTTTTTTTGTCCGTTCTTCCATTTTGTACCTCTATTTTAGCACGTGACAAAAAAAAATCGGAAGAAAAATGTCCGGAACCTCATTTTTTGAGGGCGTGAAAATGCCAGTGAAACCAGTTTTTGGCCAAAAAGTGCGTTTTTTCCCATTTTCGGGGGTCGAAAAAACCCATTTCCGGAAATGAAATTTCGCGTTTTTTTGTCCGTTCTTCCATTTTGTACCTCTATTTTAGCACGTGACAAAAAAAATCGGAAGAAAAATGTCTGGAACCTCGTTTTTTGAGGGCGTGAAAATGCCAGTGAAACCAGTTTTGGGCCAAAAAGTGGGTTTTTTCCCATTTTCGGGGGTCGAAAAAACCCATTTCCGGAAATGAAATTTCGCGTTTTTTTGTCCGTTCTTCCATTTTGTACCTCTATTTTAGCACGTGACAAAAAAAATCGGAAGAAAAATGTCCGGAACCTAATTTTTTGAGGGCGTGAAAATGCCAGTGAAACCAGTTTTTGGCCAAAAAGTGCGTTTTTTCCCATTTTCGGGGGTCGAAAAAACCCATTTCCGGAAATGAAATTTCGCGTTTTTTGGTCCGTACGTCCATTTTGTACCTCTATTTTAGCACGTGACAAAAAAAATCGGAAGAAAAATGTCCGGAACCTCGTTTTTTGAGGGCGTGAAAATGCCAGTGAAACCAGTTTTGGGCCAAAAAGTGGGTTTTTTCCCATTTTCGGGGGTCGAAAAAACCCATTTTCGGAAATGAAATTTCGCGTTTTTATGTCCGTACATCCATTTTGTACCTCTATTTTAGCACGTGACAAAAAAATTCGGAAGAAAAATGTCCGGAACCTCGTTTTTTGAGGGCGTGAAAATGCCAGTGAAACCAGTTTTTGGCCAAAAAGTGGGTTTTTTCCCATTATCGGGGGTCGAAAAAACCCATTTCCGGAAATGAAATTTCGCGTTTTTTGGTCCGTACGTCCATTTTGTACCTCTATTTTAGCACGTGACAAAAAAAAATCGGAAGAAAAATGTCCGGAACCTCGTTTTTTGAGGGCGTGAAAATGCCAGTGAAACCAGTTTTGGGCCAAAAAGTGGGTTTTTTCCCATTTTCGGGGGTCGAAAAAACCCATTTCCGGAAATGAAATTTCGCGTTTTTTTGGTACGTACGTCCATTTTGTACCTCTATTTTAGCACGTGACAAAAAAAATCGGAAGAAAAATGTCCGGAACCTCGTTTTTTGAGGGCGTGAAAATGCCAGTGAAACCAGTTTTTGGCCAAAAAGTGGGTTTTTTCCCATTTTCGGGGGTCGAAAAAACGCATTTCCGGAAATGAAATTTCGCGTTTTTTGGTCCGTACGTCCATGTTGTACCTCTATTTTAGCACGTGATAAAACAAATCGGAAGAAAAATGTCCGGAACCTCGTTTTTTGAGGGCGTGAAAATGCCAGTGAAACCAGTTTTTGGCCAAAAAGTGGGTTTTTTCCCATTTTCGGGGGTCGAAAAAACCCATTTCCGGAAATGAAATTTCGCGTTTTTTGGTCCGTACGTCCATTTTGTACCTCTATTTTAGCACGTGAGAAAAAAAATCGGAAGAAAAATGTCCGGAACCTCGTTTTTTGAGGGCGTGAAAATGCCAGTGAAACCAGTTTTTGGCCAAAAAGTGGGTTTTTTCCCATTTTCGGGGGTCGAAAAAACCCATTTCCGGAAATGAAATTTCGCGTTTTTTGGTCCGTACGTCCATTTTGTACCTCTATTTTAGCACGTGACAAAAAAAAATCGGAAGAAAAATGTCCGGAACCTCGTTTTTTGAGGGCGTGAAAATGCCAGTGAAACCAGTTTTTGGCCAAAAAGTGGGTTTTTTCCCATTTTCGGGGGTCGAAAAAACCCATTTCCGGAAATGAAATTTCGCGTTTTTTTTGTCCGTTCTTCCATTTTGTACCTCTATTTTAGCACGTGACCAAAAACAATCGGAAGAAAAAATGTCCGGAACCTCATTTTTTGAGGGCGTGAAAATGCCAGTGAAACCAGTTTTTGGCCAAAAAGTGCGTTTTTTCCCATTTTCGGGGGTCGAAAAAACCCATTTCCGGAAATGAAATTTCGCGTTTTTTGGTCCGTACGTCCATTTTGTACCTCTATTTTAGCACGTGACAAAAAAAATCGGAAGAAAAATGTCCGGAACCTCGTTTTTTGAGGGCGTGAAAATGCCAGTGAAACCAGTTTTGGGCCAAAAAGTGGGTTTTTTCACATTTTCGGGGGTCGAAAAAACCCATTTCCGGAAATGAAATTTCGCGTTTTTTGGTCCGTACGTCCATTTTGTACCTCTATTTTAGCACGTGACAAAAAAAATCGGAAGAAAAATGTCCGGAACCTCGTTTTTTGAGGGCGTGAAAATGCCAGTGAAACCAGTTTTTGGCCAAAAAGTGGGTTTTTTCCCATTTTCGGGGGTCGAAAAAACCCATTTCCGGAAATGAAATTTCGCGTTTTTTGGTCCGTACGTCCATTTTGTACCTCTATTTTAGCACGTGACAAAAAAAATCGGAAGAAAAATGTCCGGAACCTCGTTTTTTGAGGGCGTGAAAATGCCAGTGAAACCAGTTTTTGGCCAAAAAGTGGGTTTTTTCCCATTTTCGGGGGTCGAAAAAACCCATTTCCGGAAATGAAATTTCGCGTTTTTTTGTCCGTTCTTCCATTTTGTACCTCTATTTTAGCACGTGACAAAAACAATCGGAAGAAAAATGTCCGGAACCTCATTTTTTGAGGGCGTGAAAATGCCAGTGAAACCAGTTTTTGGCCAAAAAGTGCGTTTTTTCCCATTTTCGGGGGTCGAAAAAACCCATTTCCGGAAATGAAATTTCGCGTTTTTTGGTCCGTACGTCCATTTTGTACCTCTATTTTAGCACGTGACAAAAAAAATCGGAAGAAAAATGTCCGGAACCTCGTTTTTTGAGGGCGTGAAAATGCCAGTGAAACCAGTTTTGGGCCAAAAAGTGGGTTTTTTCCCATTTTCGGGGGTCGAAAAAACCCATTTCCGGAAATGAAATTTCGCGTTTTTTGGTCCGTACGTCCATTTTGTACCTCTATTTTAGCACGTGACAAAAAAAATCGGAAGAAAAATGTCCGGAACCGCGTTTTTTGAGGGCGTGAAAATACCAGTGAAACCAGTTTTTGGCCAAAAAGTGGGTTTTTTCCCATTTTCGGGGGTCGAAAAAACCCATTTCCGGAAATGAAATTTCGCGTTTTTTGGTCCGTACGTCCATTTTGTACCTCTATTTTAGCACGTGAGAAAAAAAATCGGAAGAAAAATGTCCGGAACCTCGTTTTTTGAGGGCGTGAAAATGCCAGTGAAACCAGGTTTTGGCCAAAAAGTGGGTTTTTTCCCATTTTCGGGGGTCGAAAAAAACCCATTTCCGGAAATGAAATTTCGCGTTTTTTTGTCCGTACATCCATTTTGTACCTCTATTTTAGCACGTGACAAAAAAAATCGGAAGAAAAATGTCTGGAACCTCGTTTTTTGAGGGCGTGAAAATGCCAGTGAAACCAGTTTTTGGCCAAAAAGTGGGTTTTTTTCCCATTTTCGGGGGTCGAAAAAACCCATTTCCGGAAATGAAATTTCGCGTTTTTTGGTCCGTACGTCCATTTTGTACCTCTATTTTAGCACGTGATAAAAAAAATCGGAAGAAAAATGTCCGGAACCTCGTTTTTTGAGGGCGTGAAAATGCCAGTGAAACCAGTTTTGGGCCAAAAAGTGGGTTTTTTCCCATTTTCGGGGGTCGAAAAAACCCATTTCCGGAAATGAAATTTCGCGTTTTTTGGTCCGTACGTCCATTTTGTACCTCTATTTTAGCACGTGACAAAAAAAATCGGAAGAAAAATGTCCGGAACCTCGTTTTTTGAGGGCGTGAAAATGCGAGTGAAACCAGTTTTTGGCCAAAAAGTGCGTTTTTTCCCATTTTCGGGGGTCGAAAAAACCCATTTCCGGAAATGAAATTTCGCGTTTTTTGGTCCGTACGTCCATTTTGTACCTCTATTTTAGCACGTGACAAAAAAAATCGGAAGAAAAATGTCCGGAACCTCGTTTTTTGAGGGCGTGAAAATGCCAGTGAAACCAGTTTTGGGCCAAAAAGTGGGTTTTTTCCCATTTTCGGGGGTCGAAAAAACCCATTTCCGGAAATGAAATTTCGCGTTTTTTTGTCCGTACATCCATTTTGTACCTCTATTTTAGCACGTGACAAAAAAAATCGGAAGAAAAATGTCCGGAACCTCATTTTTTGAGGGCGTGAAAATGCCAGTGAAACCAGTTTTTGGCCAAAAAGTGGGTTTTTCCCATTTTCGGGGGTCGAAAAAACCCATTTCCGGAAATGAAATTTCGCGTTTTTTGGTCCGTACGTCCATTTTGTACCTCTATTTTAGCACGTGATAAAAAAAATCGGAAGAAAAATGTCCGGAACCTCGTTTTTTGAGGGCGTGAAAATGCCAGTGAAACCAGTTTTGGGCCAAAAAGTGGGTTTTTTCCCATTTTCGGGGGTCGAAAAAACCCATTTCCGGAAATGAAATTTCGCGTTTTTTGGTCCGTACGTCCATTTTGTACCTCTATTTTAGCACGTGACAAAAAAAATCGGAAGAAAAATGTCCGGAACCTCGTTTTTTGAGGGCGTGAAAATGCGAGGGGTGAAACCAGTTTTTGGCCAAAAAGTGCGTTTTTTCCCATTTTCGGGGGTCGAAAAAACCCATTTCCGGAAATGAAATTTCGCGTTTTTGGGTCCGTACGTCCATTTTGTACCTCTATTTTAGCACGTGAGAAAAAAAATCGGAAGAAAAATGTCCGGAACCTCGTTTTTTGAGGGCGTGAAAATGCCAGTGAAACCAGGTTTTGGCCAAAAAGTGGGTTTTTTCCCATTTTCGGGGGTCGAAAAAACCCATTTCTGGAAATGAAATTTCGCGTTTTTTTTTGTCCGTACATCCATTTTGTACCTCTATTTTAGCACGTGACAAAAAAAATCGGAAGAAAAATGTCCGGAACCTCGTTTTTTGAGGGCGTGAAAATGCCAGTGAAACCAGTTTTTGGTCAAAAAGTGGGTTTTTTCCCATTTTCGGGGGTCGAAAAAACCCATTTCCGGAAATGAAATTTCGCGTTTTTTGGTCCGTACGTCCATTTTGTACCTCTATTTTAGCACGTGATAAAAAAAATCGGAAGAAAAATGTCCGGAACCTCGTTTTTTTGAGGGCGTGAAAATGCCAGTGAAACCAGTTTTGGGCCAAAAAGTGGGTTTTTTCCCATTTTCGGGGGTCGAAAAAACCCATTTCCGGAAATAAAATTTCGCGTTTTTTGGTCCGTACGTCCATTTTGTACCTCTATTTTAGCACGTGACAAAAAAAATCGGAAGAAAAATGTCCGGAACCTCGTTTTTTGAGGGCGTGAAAATGCCAGTGAAACCAGTTTTTGGCCAAAAAAGTGCGTTTTTTCCCATTTTCGGGGGTCGAAAAAACCCATTTCCGGAAATGAAATTTCGCGTTTTTTGGTCCGTACGTCCATTTTGTACCTCTATTTTAGCACGTGACAAAAAAAATCGGAAGAAAAATGTCCGGAACCTCGTTTTTTGAGGGCGTGAAAATGCCAGTGAAACCAGTTTTGGGCCAAAAAGTGGGTTTTTTCCCATTTTCGGGGGTCGAAAAAACCCATTTCCGGAAATGAAATTTCGCGTTTTTTTTGTCCGTACATCCATTTTGTACCTCTATTTTAGCACGTGACAAAAAAAATCGGAAGAAAAATGTCCGGAACCTCGTTTTTTGAGGGCGTGAAAATGCCAGTGAAACCAGTTTTGGGCCAAAAAGTGGGTTTTTTTCCCATTTTCGGGGGTCGAAAAAACCCATTTCCGGAAATGAAATTTCGCGTTTTTTTTGTCCTTACATCCATTTTGTACCTCTATTTTAGCACGTGACAAAAAAAATCGGAAGAAAAATGTCCGGAACCTCATTTTTTGAGGGCGTGAAAATGCCAGTGAAACCAGTTTTTGGCCAAAAAGTGGGTTTTTCCCATTTTCGGGGGTCGAAAAAACCCATTTCCGGAAATGAAATTTCGCGTTTTTTGGTCCGTACGTCCATTTTGTACCTCTATTTTAGCACGTGATAAAAAAAATCGGAAGAAAAATGTCCGGAACCTCGTTTTTTGAGGGCGTGAAAATGCCAGTGGAAACCAGTTTTGGGCCAAAAAGTGGGTTTTTTCCCATTTTCGGGGGTCGAAAAAACCCATTTCCGGAAATGAAATTTCGCGTTTTTTGGTCCGTACGTCCATTTTGTACCTCTATTTTAGCACGTGACAAAAAAAATCGGAAGAAAAATGTCCGGAACCTCGTTTTTTTGAGGGCGTGAAAATGCGAGTGAAACCAGTTTTTGGCCAAAAAGTGCGTTTTTTCCCATTTTCGGGGGTCGAAAAAACCCATTTCCGGAAATGAAATTTCGCGTTTTTGGGTCCGTACGTCCATTTTGTACCTCTATTTTAGCACGTGAGAAAAAAAAATCGGAAGAAAAATGTCCGGAACCTCGTTTTTTGAGGGCGTGAAAATGCCAGTGAAACCAGGTTTTGGCCAAAAAGTGGGTTTTTTCCCATTTTCGGGGGTCGAAAAAACCTATTTCTGGAAATGAAATTTCGCGTTTTTTTGTCCGTACATCCATTTTGTACCTCTATTTTAGCACGTGACAAAAAAAATCGGAAGAAAAATGTCCGGAACCTCGGTTTTTGAGGGCGTGAAAATGCCAGTGAAACCAGTTTTTGGTCAAAAAGTGGGTTTTTTCCCATTTTCGGGGGTCGAAAAAACCCATTTCCGGAAATGAAATTTCGCGTTTTTTTGGTCCGTACGTCCATTTTGTACCTCTATTTTAGCACGTGATAAAAAAAATCGGAAGAAAAATGTCCGGAACCTCGTTTTTTGAGGGCGTGAAAATGCCAGTGAAACCAGTTTTGGGCCAAAAAGTGGGTTTTTTCCCATTTTCGGGGGTCGAAAAAACCCATTTCCGGAAATAAAATTTCGCGTTTTTTGGTCCGTACGTCCATTTTGTACCTCTATTTTAGCACGTGACAAAAAAAATCGGAAGAAAAATGTCCGGAACCTCGTTTTTGAGGGCGTGAAAATGCCAGTGAAACCAGTTTTTGGCCAAAAAGTGCGTTTTTTCCCATTTTCGGGGGTCGAAAAAACCCATTTCCGGAAATGAAATTTCGCGTTTTTTGGTCCGTACGTCCATTTTGTACCTCTATTTTAGCACGTGACAAAAAAAATCGGAAGAAAAATGTCCGGAACCTCGTTTTTTGAGGGCGTGAAAATGCCAGTGAAACCAGTTTTGGGCCAAAAAGTGGGTTTTTTCCCATTTTCGGGGGTCGAAAAAACCCATTTCCGGAAATGAAATTTCGCGTTTTTTTTGTCCGTACATCCATTTTGTACCTCTATTTTAGCACGTGACAAAAAAAATCGGAAGAAAAATGTCCGGAACCTCATTTTTTGAGGGCGTGAAAATGCCAGTGAAACCAGTTTTTGGCCAAAAAGTGGGTTTTTCCCATTTTCGGGGGTCGAAAAAACCCATTTCCGGAAATGAAATTTCGCGTTTTTTGGTCCGTACGTCCATTTTGTACCTCTATTTTAGCACGTGATAAAAAAAATCGGAAGAAAAATGTCCGGAACCTCGTTTTTTGAGGGCGTGAAAATGCCAGTGAAACCAGTTTTGGGCCAAAAAGTGGGTTTTTTCCCATTTTCGGGGGTCGAAAAAACCCATTTCCGGAAATGAAATTTCGCGTTTTTTGGTCCGTACGTCCATTTTGTACCTCTATTTTAGCACGTGATAAAAAAAATCGGAAGAAAAATGTCCGGAACCTCGTTTTTTGAGGGCGTGAAAATGCCAGTGAAACCAGTTTTTGGGCCAAAAAGTGGGTTTTTTCCCATTTTCGGGGGTCGAAAAAACCCATTTCCGGAAATGAAATTTCGCGTTTTTTGGTCCGTACGTCCATTTTGTACCTCTATTTTAGCACGTGACAAAAAAAATCGGAAGAAAAATGTCCGGAACCTCGTTTTTTGAGGGCGTGAAAATGCGAGTGAAACCAGTTTTTGGCCAAAAAGTGTGTTTTTTCCCATTTTCGGGGGTCGAAAAAACCCATTTCCGGAAATGAAATTTCGCGTTTTTTTGTCCGTACATCCATTTTGTACCTCTATTTTAGCACGTGACAAAAACAATTGGAAGAAAAATGTCTGGAACCTCATTTTTTGAGGGCGTGAAAATGCCAGTGAAACCAGTTTTGGGCCAAAAAGTGGGTTTTTTCCCATTTTCGGGGGTCGAAAAAACCCATTTCCGGAAATGAAATTTCGCGTTTTTTGGTCCGTACGTCCATTTTGTACCTCTATTTTAGCACGTGATAAAAAAAATCGGAAGAAAAATGTCCGGAACCTCGTTTTTTGAGGGCGTGAAAATGCCAGTGAAACCAGTTTTGGGCCAAAAAGTGGGTTTTTTCCCATTTTCGGCGGTCGAAAAAACCCATTTCCGGAAATGAAATTTCGCGTTTTTTTGTCCGTTCGTCCATTTTGTACCTCTATTTTAGCACGTGACAAAAAAAATCGGAAAGAAAAATGTCCGGAACCTCGTTTTTTGAGGGCGTGAAAATGCCAGTGAAACCAGTTTTTGGCCAAAAAGTGCGTTTTTTCCCATTTTTGGGGGTCGAAAAAACCCATTTCCGGAAATGAAATTTCGCGGTTTTTTGGTCCGTACGTCCATTTTGTACCTCTATTTTAGCACGTGACAAAAAAAATCGGAAGAAAAATGTCCGGAACCTCGTTTTTTTGAGGGCGTGAAAATGCCAGTGAAACCAGTTTTGGGCCAAAAAGTGGGTTTTTTCCCATTTTCGGGGGTCGAAAAAACCCATTTCCGGAAATGAAATTTCGCGTTTTTTTGTCCGTACATCCATTTTGTACCTCTATTTTAGCACGTGATAAAAAAAATCGGAAGAAAAATGTCCGGAACCTCGTTTTTTGAGGGCGTGAAAATGCTAGTGAAACCAGTTTTGGGCCAAAAAGTGGGTTTTTTCCCATTTTCGGGGGTCGAAAAAACATATTTCCGGAAATGAAATTTCGCGTTTTTTTGGTCCGTACGTCCATTTTGTACCTCTATTTTAGCACGTGACAAAAAAAATCGGAAGAAAAATGTCCGGAACCTCGTTTTTTGAGGGCGTGAAAATGCGAGTGAAACCAGTTTTTGGCCAAAAAGTGCGTTTTTTCCCATTTTCGGGGGTCGAAAAAACCCATTTCCGGAAATGAAATTTCGCGTTTTTGGGTCCGTACGTCCATTTTGTACCTCTATTTTAGCACGTGACAAAAAAAATTGGAAGAAAAATGTCCGGAACCTCGTTTTTTGAGGGCGTGAAAATGCCAGTGAAACCAGTTTTGGGCCAAAAAGTGGGTTTTTTCCCATTTTCGGGGGGTCGAAAAAACCCATTTCCGGAAATGAAATTTCGCGTTTTTTTTGTCCGTACATCCATTTTGTACCTCTATTTTGGCACGTGACAAAAACAATTGGAAGAAAAATGTCCGGAACCTCATTTTTTGAGGGCGTGAAAATGCCAGTGAAACCAGTTTTGGGCCAAAAAGTGGGTTTTTTCCCATTTTCGGGGGTCGAAAAAACCCATTTCCGGAAATGAAATTTCGCGTTTTTTGGTCCGTACGTCCATTTTGTACCTCTATTTTAGCACGTGATAAAAAAAATCGGAAGAAAAATGTCCGGAACCTCGTTTTTTGAGGGCGTGAAAATGCCAGTGAAACCAGTTTTGGGCCAAAAAGTGGGTTTTTTCCCATTTTCGGGGGTCGAAAAAAACCCATTTCCGGAAATGAAATTTCGCGTTTTTTTTGTCCGTTCGTCCATTTTGTACCTCTATTTTAGCACGTGACAAAAAAAATCGGAAAGAAAAATGTCCGGAACCTCGTTTTTTGAGGGCGTGAAAATGCCAGTGAAACCAGTTTTTGGCCAAAAAGTGTGTTTTTTCCCATTTTCGGGGGTCGAAAAAACCCATTTCCGGAAATGAAATTTCGCGGTTTTTGGTCCGTACGTCCATTTTGTACCTCTATTTTAGCACGTGACAAAAAAAATCGGAAGAAAAATGTCCGGAACCTCGTTTTTTGAGGGCGTGAAAATGCCAGTGAAACCAGTTTTGGGCCAAAAAGTGGGTTTTTTTCCATTTTCGGGGGTCGAAAAAACCCATTTCCGGAAATGAAATTTCGCGTTTTTTGGTCCGTACGTCCATTTTGTACCTCTATTTTAGCACGTGATAAAAAAAATCGGAAGAAAAATGTCCGGAACCTCGTTTTTTGAGGGCGTGAAAATGCCAGTGAAACCAGTTTTTGGCCAAAAAGTGGGTTTTTCCCATTTTCGGGGGTCGAAAAAACCCATTTCCGGAAATAAAATTTCGCGTTTTTTGGTCTGTACGTCCATTTTGTACCTCTATTTTAGCACGTGACAAAAAAAATCGGAAGAAAAATGTCCGGAACCTCGTTTTTTGAGGGCGTGAAAATGCCAGTGAAACCAGTTTTTGGCCAAAAAGTGCGTTTTTTCCCATTTTCGGGGGTCGAAAAAACCCATTTCCGGAAATGAAATTTCGCGTTTTTTGGTCCGTACGTCCATTTTGTACCTCTATTTTAGCACGTGACAAAAAAAATCGGAAGAAAAATGTCCGGAACCTCGTTTTTTGAGGGCGTGAAAATGCCAGTGAAACCAGTTTTGGGCCAAAAAGTGGGTTTTTTCCCATTTTTGGGGGTCGAAAAAACCCATTTCCGGAAATGAAATTTCGCGTTTTTTTGTCCGTACATCCATTTTGTACCTCTATTTTAGCACGTGACAAAAAAAATCGGAAGAAAAATGTCCGGAACCTCATTTTTGAGGGCGTGAAAATGCCAGTGAAACCAGTTTTTGGCCAAAAAGTGGGTTTTTCCCATTTTCGGGGGTCGAAAAAACCCATTTCCGGAAATGAAATTTCGCGTTTTTTGGTCCGTACGTCCATTTTGTACCTCTATTTTAGCACGTGATAAAAAAAATCGGAAGAAAAATGTCCGGAACCTCGTTTTTTGAGGGCGTGAAAATGCCAGTGAAACCAGTTTTGGGCCAAAAAGTGGGTTTTTTCCCATTTTCGGGGGTCGAAAAAACCCATTTCCGGAAATGAAATTTCGCGTTTTTTGGTCCGTACGTCCATTTTGTACCTCTATTTTAGCACGTGATAAAAAAAATCGGAAGAAAAATGTCCGGAACCTCGTTTTTTGAGGGCGTGAAAATGCCAGTGAAACCAGTTTTGGGCCAAAAAGTGGGTTTTTTCCCATTTTCGGGGGTCGAAAAAACCCATTTCCGGAAATGAAATTTCGCGTTTTTTGGTCCGTGCGTCCATTTTGTACCTCTATTTTAGCACGTGACAAAAAAAATCGGAAGAAAAATGTCCGGAACCTCGTTTTTTGAGGGCGTGAAAATGCTAGTGAAACCAGTTTTTGGCCAAAAAGTGTGTTTTTTCCCATTTTCGGGGGTCGAAAAAACCCATTTCCGGAAATGAAATTTCGCGTTTTTTTGTCCGTACATCCATTTTGTACCTCTATTTTAGCACGTGACAAAAACAATTGGAAGAAAAATGTCCGGAACCTCATTTTTTGAGGGCGTGAAAATGCCAGTGAAACCAGTTTTGGGCCAAAAAGTGGGTTTTTTCCCATTTTCGGGGGTCGAAAAAACCCATTTCCGGAAATGAAATTTCGCGTTTTTTGGTCCGTACGTCCATTTTGTACCTCTATTTTAGCACGTGATAAAAAAAATCGGAAGAAAAATGTCCGGAACCTCGTTTTTTGAGGGCGTGAAAATGCCAGTGAAACCAGTTTTGGGCCAAAAAGTGGGTTTTTTCCCATTTTCGGGGGTCGAAAAAACCCATTTCCGGAAATGAAATTTCGCGTTTTTTTGTCCGTTCGTCCATTTTGTACCTCTATTTTAGCACGTGACAAAAAAAATCGGAAAGAAAAATGTCCGGAACCTCGTTTTTTGAGGGCGTGAAAATGCCAGTGAAACCAGTTTTTGGCCAAAAAGTGCGTTTTTTCCCATTTTCGGGGGTCGAAAAAAACCCATTTCCGGAAATGAAATTTCGCGGTTTTTGGTCCGTACGTCCATTTTGTACCTCTATTTTAGCACGTGACAAAAAAAATCGGAAGAAAAATGTCCGGAACCTCGTTTTTTGAGGGCGTGAAAATGCCAGTGAAACCAGTTTTGGGCCAAAAAGTGGGTTTTTTCCCATTTTCGGGGGTCGAAAAAACCCATTTCCGGAAATGAAATTTCGCGTTTTTTTTGTCCGTACATCCATTTTGTACCTCTATTTTAGCACGTGATAAAAAAAATCGGAAGAAAAATGTCCGGAACCTCGTTTTTTGAGGGCGTGAAAATGCCAGTGAAACCAGTTTTGGGCCAAAAAGTGGGTTTTTTCCCATTTTCGGGGGTCGAAAAAAACATATTTCCGGAAATGAAATTTCGCGTTTTTTAGTCCGTACGTCCATTTTGTACCTCTATTTTAGCACGTGACAAAAAAAATCGGAAGAAAAATGTCCGGAACCTCGTTTTTTGAGGGCGTGAAAATGCGAGTGAAACCAGTTTTTGGCCAAAAAGTGCGTTTTTTCCCATTTTCGGGGGTCGAAAAAACCCATTTCCGGAAATGAAATTTCGTGTTTTTGGGTCCGTACGTCCATTTTGTACCTCTATTTTAGCACGTGACAAAAAAAATTGGAAGAAAAATGTCCGGAACCTCGTTTTTTGAGGGCGTGAAAATGCCAGTGAAACCAGTTTTGGGCCAAAAAGTGGGTTTTTTCCCATTTTCGGGGGTCGAAAAAACCCATTTCCGGAAATGAAATTTCGCGTTTTTTTGTCCGTACATCCATTTTGTACCTCTATTTTAGCACGTGACAAAAACAATTGGAAGAAAAATGTCCGGAACCTCATTTTTTGAGGGCGTGAAAATGCCAGTGAAACCAGTTTTGGGCCAAAAAGTGGGTTTTTTCCCATTTTCGGGGGTCGAAAAAACCCATTTCCGGAAATGAAATTTCGCGTTTTTTGGTCCGTACGTCCATTTTGTACCTCTATTTTAGCACGTGATAAAAAAAATCGGAAGAAAAATGTCCGGAACCTCGTTTTTTGAGGGCGTGAAAATGCCAGTGAAACCAGTTTTGGGCCAAAAAGTGGGTTTTTTCCCATTTTCGGGGGTCGAAAAAACCCATTTCCGGAAATGAAATTTCGCGTTTTTTTATCCGTTCGTCCATTTTGTACCTCTATTTTAGCACGTGACAAAAAAAATCGGAAAGAAAAATGTCCGGAACCTCGTTTTTTGAGGGCGTGAAAATGCCAGTGAAACCAGTTTTTGGCCAAAAAGTGCGTTTTTTCCCATTTTCGGGGGTCGAAAAAACCCATTTCCGGAAATGAAATTTCGCGGTTTTTGGTCCGTACGTCCATTTTGTACCTCTATTTTAGCACGTGACAAAAAAAATCGGAAGAAAAATGTCCGGAACCTCGTTTTTTGAGGGCGTGAAAATGCCAGTGAAACCAGTTTTGGGCCAAAAAGTGGGTTTTTTTCCATTTTCGGGGGTCGAAAAAACCCATTTCCGGAAATGAAATTTCGCGTTTTTTGGTCCGTACGTCCATTTTGTACCTCTATTTTAGCACGTGATAAAAAAAATCGGAAGAAAAATGTCCGGAACCTCGTTTTTTGAGGGCGTGAAAATGCCAGTGAAACCAGTTTTGGGCCAAAAAGTGGGTTTTTTCCCATTTTCGGGGGTCGAAAAAACCCATTTCCGGAAATGAAATTTCGCGTTTTTTGGTCCGTACGTCCATTTTGTACCTCTATTTTAGCACGTGATAAAAAAAATCGGAAGAAAAATGTCCGGAACCTCGTTTTTTGAGGGCGTGAAAATGCCAGTGAAACCAGTTTTTGGCCAAAAAGTGCGTTTTTTCCCATTTTCGGGGGTCGAAAAAACCCATTTCCGGAAATGAAATTTCGCGTTTTTTGGTCCGTACGTCCATTTTGTACCTCTATTTTAGCACGTGACAAAAAAAATCGGAAGAAAAATGTCCGGAACCTCGTTTTTTGAGGGCGTGAAAATGCCAGTGAAACCAGTTTTGGGCCAAAAAGTGGGTTTTTTCCCATTTTCGGGGGTCGAAAAAACCCATTTCCGGAAATGAAATTTCGCGTTTTTATGTCCGTACATCCATTTTGTACCTCTATTTTAGCACGTGACAAAAAAATTCGGAAGAAAAATGTCCGGAACCTCGTTTTTTGAGTGCGTGAAAATGCCAGTGAAACCAGTTTTTGGCCAAAAAGTGGGTTTTTTCCCATTATCGGGGGTCGAAAAAACCCATTTCCGGAAATGAAATTTCGCGTTTTTTGGTCCGTACGTCCATTTTGTACCTCTATTTTAGCACGTGACAAAAAAAATCGGAAGAAAAATGTCCGGAACCTCGTTTTTTGAGGGCGTGAAAATGCCAGTGAAACCAGTTTTTGGCCAAAAAGTGGGTTTTTTCCCATTTTCGGGGGTCGAAAAAACCCATTTCCGGAAA
This sequence comes from Heracleum sosnowskyi, assembly GCA_030848705.1. Taxonomy (NCBI): domain Eukaryota; kingdom Viridiplantae; phylum Streptophyta; class Magnoliopsida; order Apiales; family Apiaceae; genus Heracleum; species Heracleum sosnowskyi. Next base: position 52,976 of record JAUIZM010000199.1, on the reverse strand, counting down.
TGAAATTTCGCGTTTTTTGGTCCGTACGTCCATTTTGTACCTCTATTTTAGCACGTGATAAAAAAAATCGGAAGAAAAATGTCCGGAACCTCGTTTTTTGAGGGCGTGAAAATGCCAGTGAAACCAGTTTTGGGACAAAAAGTGGGTTTTTTCCCATTTTCGGGGGTCGAAAAAACCCATTTCCGGAAATGAAATTTCGCGTTTTTTGGTCCGTACGTCCATTTTGTACCTCTATTTTAGCACGTGATAAAAAAAATCGGAAGAAAAATGTCCGGAACCTCGTTTTTTGAGGGCGTGAAAATGCCAGTGAAACCAGTTTTTGGCCAAAAAGTGCGTTTTTTCCCATTTTCGGGGGTCGAAAAAACCCATTTCCGGAAATGAAATTTCGCGTTTTTTGGTCCGTACGTCCATTTTGTACCTCTATTTTAGCACGTGACAAAAAAAATCGGAAGAAAAATGTCCGGAACCTCGTTTTTTGAGGGCGTGAAAATGCCAGTGAAACCAGTTTTGGGCCAAAAAGTGGGTTTTTTCCCATTTTCGGGGGTCGAAAAAACCCATTTCCGGAAATGAAATTTCGCGTTTTTATGTCCGTACATCCATTTTGTACCTCTATTTTAGCACGTGACAAAAAAATTCGGAAGAAAAATGTCCGGAACCTCGTTTTTTGAGGGCGTGAAAATGCGAGTGAAACCAGTTTTTGGCCAAAAAGTGGGTTTTTTCCCATTATCGGGGGTCGAAAAAACCCATTTCCGGAAATGAAATTTCGCGTTTTTTGGTCCGTACGTCCATTTTGTACCTCTATTTTAGCACGTGACAAAAAAAATCGGAAGAAAAATGTCCGGAACCTCGTTTTTTGAGGGCGTGAAAATGCCAGTGAAACCAGTTTTTGGCCAAAAAGTGGGTTTTTTCCCATTTTCGGGGGTCGAAAAAACCCATTTCCGGAAATGAAATTTCGCGTTTTTTTGTCCGTACGTCCATTTTGTACCTCTATTTTAGCACGTGATAAAAAAAATCGGAAGAAAAATGTCCGGAACCTCGTTTTTTGAGGGCGTGAAAATGCCAGTGAAACCAGTTTTGGGCCAAAAAGTGGGTTTTTTCCCATTTTCGGGGGTCGAAAAAACCCATTTCCGGAAATGAAATTTCGCGTTTTTTGGTCCGTACGTCCATTTTGTACCTCTATTTTAGCACGTGATAAAAAAAATCGGAAGAAAAATGTCCGGAACCTCGTTTTTTGAGGGCGTGAAAATGCCAGTGAAACCAGTTTTGGGCCAAAAAGTGGGTTTTTTCCCATTTTCGGGGGTCGAAAAAACCCATTTCCGGAAATGAAATTTCGCGTTTTTTTGTCCGTTCGTCCATTTTGTACCTCTATTTTAGCATGTGACAAAAACAATCGGAAGAAAAATGTCCGGAACCTCGTTTTTTGAGGGCGTGAAAATGCCAGTGAAACCAGTTTTTGGCCAAAAAGTGCGTTTTTCCCATTTTCGGGGGTCGAAAAAACCCATTTCCGGAAATGAAATTTCGCGTTTTTTGGTCCGTAGGTCCATTTTTTACCTCTATTTTAGCACGTGACAAAAAAAATCGGAAGAAAAATGTCCGGAACCTCGTTTTTTGAGGGCGTGAAAATGCCAGTGAAACCAGGTTTGGGCCAAAAAGTGGGTTTTTTTCCATTTTCGGGGGTCGAAAAAACCCATTTCCGGAAATGAAATTTCGCGTTTTTTGGTCCGTACGTCCATTTTGTACCTCTATTTTAGCACGTGATAAAAAAATCGGAAGAAAAATGTCCGGAACCTCGTTTTTTGAGGGCGTGAAAATGCCAGTGAAACCAGTTTTGGGCCAAAAAGTGGGTTTTTTCCCATTTTCGGGGGTCGAAAAAACCCATTTCCGGAAATGAAATTTCTCGTTTTTTGGTCCGTACGTACATTTTGTACCTCTATTTTAGCACGTGACAAAAAAAATCGGAAGAAAAATGTCCGGAACCTCGTTTTTTGAGGGCGTGAAAATGCCAGTGAAACCAGTTTTTGGCCAAAAAGTGGGTTTTTTCCCATTTTCGGGGGTCGAAAAAACCCATTTCCGGAAATGAAAATTCGCGTTTTTTGGTCCGTACGTCCATTTTGTACCTCTATTTTAGCACGTTACAAAAAAAATCGGAAGAAAAATGTCCGGAACCTCGTTTTTTGAGGGCGTGAAAATGCCAGTGAAACCAGTTTTTGGCCAAAAAGTGGGTTTTTTCCCATTTTCGGGGGTCGAAAAAACCCATTTCCAGAAATGAAATTTCGCGTTTTTTGGTCCGTACGTCCATTTTGTACCTCTATTTTAGCACGTGATAAAAAAAATTGGAAGAAAAATGTCCGAAACCTCGTTTTTTGAGGGCGTGAAAATGCCAGTGAAACTAGTTTTGGGCCAAAAAGTGGGTTTTTTCCCATTTTCGGGGGTCGAAAAAACCCATTTCCGGAAATGAAATTTCGCGTTTTTTGGTACGTACGTCCATTTTGTACCTCTATTTTAGCACGTGACAAAAAAAATCGGAAGAAAAATGTCCGGAACCTCGTTTTTTGAGGGAGTGAAAATGCCAGTGAAACCAGTTTTTGGCCAAAAAGTGGGTTTTTTCCCATTTTCGGGGGTCGAAAAAACCCATTTCCGGAAATGAAATTTCGCGTTTTTTGGTCCGTACGTCCATTTTGTACCTCTATTTTAGCACGTGATAAAACAAATCGGAAGAAAAATGTCCGGAACCTCGTTTTTTGAGGGCGTGAAAATGCCAGTGAAACCAGTTTTTGGCCAAAAAGTGGGTTTTTTCCCATTTTCGGGGGTCGAAAAAACCCATTTCCGGAAATGAAATTTCGCGTTTTTTGGTCCGTACGTCCATTTTGTACCTCTATTTTAGCACGTGAGAAAAAAAATCGGAAGAAAAATGTCCGGAACCTCGTTTTTTGAGGGCGTGAAAATGCCAGTGAAACCAGTTTTTGGCCAAAAAGTGGGTTTTTTCCCATTTTCGGGGGTCGAAAAAACCCATTTCCGGAAATGAAATTTCGCGTTTTTTGGTCCGTACGTCCATTTTGTACCTCTATTTTAGCACGTGATAAAACAAATCGGAAGAAAAATGTCCGGAACCTCGTTTTTTGAGGGCGTGAAAATGCCAGTGAAACCAGTTTTTGGCCAAAAAGTGGGTTTTTTCCCATTTTCGGGGGTCGAAAAAACCCATTTCCGGAAATGAAATTTCGCGTTTTTTGGTCCGTACGTCCATTTTGTACCTCTATTTTAGCACGTGAGAAAAAAAATCGGAAGAAAAATGTCCGGAACCTCGTTTTTTGAGGGCGTGAAAATGCCAGTGAAACCAGTTTTTGGCCAAAAAGTGGGTTTTTTCCCATTTTCGGGGGTCGAAAAAACCCATTTCCGGAAATGAAATTTCGCGTTTTTTGGTCCGTACGTCCATTTTGTACCTCTATTTTAGCACGTGACAAAAAAAATCGGAAGAAAAATGTCCGGAACCTCGTTTTTTGAGGGCGTGAAAATGCCAGTGAAACCAGTTTTTGGCCAAAAAGTGGGTTTTTTCCCATTTTCGGGGGTCGAAAAAACCCATTTCCGGAAATGAAATTTCGCGTTTTTTGGTCCGTACGTCCATTTTGTACCTCTATTTTAGCACGTGATAAAAAAAATCGGAAGAAAAATGTCTGGAACCTCGTTTTTTGAGGGCGTTAAAATGCCAGTGAAACCAGTTTTGGGCCAAAAAGTGGGTTTTTTCCCATTTTCGGGGGTCGAAAAACCCATTTCCGGAAATGAAATTTCGCGTTTTTTTGTCCGTTCTTCCATTTTGTACCTCTATTTTAGCACGTGACAAAAAAAATCGGAAGAAAAATGTCCGGAACCTCATTTTTTGAGGGCGTGAAAATGCCAGTGAAACCAGTTTTTGGCCAAAAAGTGCGTTTTTTCCCATTTTCGGGGGTCGAAAAAACCCATTTCCGGAAATGAAATTTCGCGTTTTTTGGTCCGTACGTCCATTTTGTACCTCTATTTTAGCACGTGACAAAAAAAATCGGAAGAAAAATGTCCGGAACCTCGTTTTTTGAGGGCGTGAAAATGCCAGTGAAACCAGTTTTGGGCCAAAAAGTGGGTTTTTCCCCATTTTCGGGGGTCGAAAAAACCCATTTCCGGAAATGAAATTTCGCGTTTTTATGTCCGTACATCCATTTTGTACCTCTATTTTAGCACGTGACAAAAAAATTCGGAAGAAAAATGTCCGGAACCTCGTTTTTTGAGGGCGTGAAAATGCCAGTGAAACCAGTTTTTGGCCAAAAAGTGGGTTTTTTCCCATTATCGGGGGTCGAAAAAACCCATTTCCGGAAATGAAATTTCGCGTTTTTTGGTCCGTACGTCCATTTTGTACCTCTATTTTAGCACGTGACAAAAAAAATCGGAAAAAAAATGTCCGGAACCTCGTTTTTTGAGGGCGTGAAAATGCCAGTGAAACCAGTTTTTGGCCAAAAAGTGGGTTTTTCCCATTTTCGGGGGTCGAAAAAACCCATTTCCGGAAATGAAATTTCGCGTTTTTTGGTCCGTACGTCCATTTTGTACCTCTATTTTAGCACGTGATAAAAAAAATCGGAAGAAAAATGTCTGGAACCTCGTTTTTTGAGGGCGTGAAAATGCCAGTGAAACCAGTTTTGGGCCAAAAAGTGGGTTTTTTCCCATTTTCGGGGGTCGAAAAAACCCATTTCCGGAAATGAAATTTCGCGTTTTTTTGTCCGTTCTTCCATTTTGTACCTCTATTTTAGCACGTGACAAAAAAAATCGGAAGAAAAATGTCCGGAACCTCATTTTTTGAGGGCGTGAAAATGCCAGTGAAACCAGTTTTTGGCCAAAAAGTGCGTTTTTTCCCATTTTCGGGGGTCGAAAAAACCCATTTCCGGAAATGAAATTTCGCGTTTTTTGGTCCGTACGTCCATTTTGTACCTCTATTTTAGCACGTGACAAAAAAAATCGGAAGAAAAATGTCCGGAACCTCGTTTTTTGAGGGCGTGAAAATGCCAGTGAAACCAGTTTTGGGCCAAAAAGTGGGTTTTTCCCCATTTTCGGGGGTCGAAAAAACCCATTTCCGGAAATGAAATTTCGCGTTTTTATGTCCGTACATCCATTTTGTACCTCTATTTTAGCACGTGACAAAAAAATTCGGAAGAAAAATGTCCGGAACCTCATTTTTTGAGGGCGTGAAAATGCCAGTGAAACCAGTTTTTGGCCAAAAAGTGGGTTTTTTTCCATTATCGGGGGTCGAAAAAACCCATTTCCGGTGTTAGATATAATTGCTAATGTTTGTTTATCAGTGTTTAAGCAACAGGTATTTACAAGAGTTTATCAGAAGCCAGTCAGAGTTTAATTAAACTCTGACAGGGTGAAGAGTTTAAAGGAAGCTGGTCAGAGTTTATTTAAAGTCTGACAAGGTGATAGTTGAATTAGCTGTCGGTGCTGAATTGAAGATTCTAGAAGCAATATATTCTGAAGATGGAAAGAAGCAGAATATATTGATACAGCTAAGGAAACAGAATAGAAGATAAGAAGCAATCCTTAATTGATATCAATTGTATAGCTAATTTGTAGGAATATCAATTAGATAAGGATTGTGTAACTGTGTACTATATAAACACAGATAGGTTATCCCTAGAAGGGATGTGATCATTGAATATATATTATTCTTGTAACCTAGAAGCTCTTTGTGATTCATTAACATCGTAAAGAGAGAAGCTGTTAATACGATTACAGTTTTATTGATTCATAAACAGTGTTTTTAATTATTGTTATTCTCATACATACTTGATTATATTGTGTATTCGGCCTAACAATTGGTATCAGAGCCAAGGCTGTTTAATATATACAGTTTTACGATTCAAACACAGTATTAATCATGTCTGAAGAAAATCAAACTGCTCCTAAGGCTGAACAGGTTAAGCCCAATTCTGTGAGTCGATATGAAACAATCAGGGTTCCAATTCTCAGGCCAGTAGAGTATCCGATTTGGAAGGTGAAGATGACCATGTTTCTGGAAGCTACAGATCCAGAATACCTTGACAGAATTAATGATGGTCCTCATATGCCAACTAAATTGTCCCCTGTTGTTGATGGTCAAGCACAAAAGACTGTTCCAAAGGAAAAGAAAGATATGACTCCTGAAGATATCTCATCAATTGCAAAGGATGCAAAGGTTAGACATCTTCTCCACAGTGCTTTAGATAATGTAATGTCTAACAGAGTAATTGGCTGCAAAACTGCCAAAGAGATATGGGATGCTTTAGAAGTCAGATGCCAGGGAACAGGTGCTATTAAGAAGAACAGAAAAACAATACTCACACAGGAGTATGAGCACTTTGATTCAAGAACTAATGAAACCTTGACTGAGACTTATGACAGATTTTGCAAACTGTTGAACGATCTGTCTCTGGTAGATAAGGAATATGAACTTGAAGAGTCCAATCTCAAGTTTCTGTTATCTCTACCTGAAAAGTGGGATTTAAAGTCAACAACAATCAGAGATAATTATGATCTTGCTGATACAGATCTTGATGAGATCTATGGATTGTTAAAGACTCATGAACTTGAGATAGAACAAAGAAACAGGAGGTCAAGCAAGAAGACAAAATCTGTTGCTCTCAAAGTCGAGGAGAAGCCCATTAAGAAGGAATCATCAAGGAGGAAAGCCAAAGGAAAGGCTTTAGTCATTAAATCTGAGAGTGAGTCATCAAACTCTGATGATGATTCAAACTCTGATGAAGCTTCTGACTCTGATGATGATGAAGAACAGATGATGCAAATGGCTGCATTGATGGTGAAGACCTTCAAGAAGATGGGATTCAAGAACTTCAAGAAGGGAAAGAGATTCTCAAGGAAAGATTCAAATTCTGAGAAGAAGAATTTCAGAAAGTCTGATGGAAGGGATACCAAGTCTGGTAAGAAGGACAAATCTCAAATCCAGTGCTACAAGTGTAAGGAGATGGGTCACTATGCTCCAGAGTGTAAGAAAGGCAAATCTGAGAAAGCACTCATCTCTAAAGGCAAAGACTGGGCAGATACTTCAGACTCTGATGATGGAGAAAACTATGCTCTTATGGCAACTGTCAGAGATGAGACTGAATCATCTGAAAATAAGGTACCCCTAACTACTTATGCTTATGATACTGATAATATATCTGAGTTAAGAGTATATCTGAAAAGTGTTCATGTTAGCTATAGGGATCAGACTTTAGAAAATGAAAGAATTAAAACTGAAAATCTTAGTCTTAAAGAAAGAAACAAGTTTCTTGAAGGAGAACTTGAAAGTATGAAGCAGATTCAGAAAGAAAGAGATGATGCTGTTTATGTAGAACAGGAGTTGCTGAAAAGATATAGGCAACTAGAATCTGATTTAGAAAAAGAAAGAAAAATAATCAAAACTTGGACAGATTCTGGAAGAGACACTCATCAAGTGTTTCAGACTGATTCTGTAGGTTTAGGTTATTGTGAAAATGATGAACTTAGGTTTAAAGACAAGATTAAGGTAAAACCACAACTTAAACCTGTGAAGTTTGTTCCAGAAGCCATTAAGTTAAAATATGTTGTAATAAGAGAAGCTGATATGGAATCAGGTGAAGCCTGTGAAAGACAGGAAAATATTATAACAGAAAAACTTATGGAAGTAGAAGCTGTTAGAAAACCAGTAAAAACTTGTGAAAAACAGGTTAATGTTGGCTTGATGACAGGAAAACAGTTCAATCATAAGTTGAAAGAGGTAAAGTCTGCCATGAAACCAAAAGGGTCCAAGAAGAATAGGAATGGAAAAGTAGGCATAAATAACAGAAATAATCATTTGCCTAATGCTGGTGCTTCAAGGAAAACATGTTACAATTGTGGTAGTTCTAATCATCTTGCTAGATTTTGCACTAAGAACAAACATATTAATTCTTTATCTTCTACATCAGGAGTAAAGAATGATTATGTAAGAGTTAAACCACAAACTTTATGCAAACACTGTGGGAGCACTTGGCATTCCATTTATACTTGCAAGAGTTATCATGCTATTTATCATAACTATTATGAGCTAAAACCCAATCTGAAGTGGGTTAAAGCAAACTCTGCAAGTGTAAAATCTGACAATGTTAGTTTAAACTCTGATAATACAGATTCCGCTGCAAAAGCTAACACTGTTAAGAAAGACAAAGGATCCAAGCAAGTCTGGATCCTTAAAACTAACACTTAGTGTTTGTTTGTGATTGCAGGGTATAATAGAGAGCACACTTATCTTGGACAGTGGATGCTCAGGACATATGACTGGAAATAAAGCCCTGCTATCAGACTTTAAGGAGAAGGCTGGCCCAAAGGTTTCCTATGGAGATGGCAACATAGGACACACTCTGGGATATGGCAATATCAATCTTGGAAGTGTCATCATTACTAATGTAGCTCTAGTCTCAGGACTCAAGCATAATCTGCTATCTGTGAGTCAAATCTGTGACAGAGGAAACCATGTAGATTTTCATAGTGAATACTGTGATGTTATCAGTAAATCTACTGGAAAAGTTGTTCTAGTTGGACACAGGCGCAACAACATTTATGAAGCAAGTTTGGTAACAAACTCTGATGGAAAAACAGTGTGTCTGACAGCCAGAATGTCAAATGAAGAGAGTTGGAACTGGCACAAGAAGCTCTCTCATCTCAATTTGAACAACATCAATGAGCTAATAAGAAAGGATCTTGTAAGGGGACTTCCAAAATCTATACTCAGTCTAGATGGCTTGTGTGATTCTTGTCAAAAAGCCAAGCAAAGGAAGTCATCTTTCAAAAGCAAATCTGAATCATCAATACTGGAACCTTATCATCTTCTACATGTTGATCTCTTTGGTCCAGTGAATGTGATGTCCATGGGCAGAAAGAAATATGCTCTAGTAATTGTTGATGATTATACTAGATATACATGGGTGTATTTCTTGTCAAAGAAGGATGAAACTGCTCAAACTCTGATGGATCATGTAAATCTACTGGACAAAGGATCAGAGCACAAAGTCAAAATTATAAGGAGTGATAATGGAACTGAATTCAGAAACTCAATCATAGAAGCTTTCTGCAAGGAAAGAGGAGTGAAACAAGAATTTTCTGCACCTGGAACTCCACAGCAAAATGGTGTAGTTGAAAGAAAGAACAGAACTTTGATTGAAGCAGCCAGAACTATGCTTGAAGAAGCAAAATTACCAACTTATTTCTGGGCAGAAGCTGTTCAAACTGCTTGTTTTACTCAAAATGCTACACTGATCAACAAGCATGGAAAAACACCATATGAAATGGTTAAAAACAAGAAGCCAAATTTGAAATATTTTCACATATTTGGATGTAAATGCTTTGTGTTGAAGACTCATCCTGAACAGTTGACCAAGTTCGAGTTAAAAGCTGATGAAGGAATCTTTGTTGGCTATCCATTGTCAACAAAAGCATTCAGAGTTTACAATCTGAGAACTAAGGTGATCATGGAATCCATACATGTGTCATTTGATGACAAGAAAATAATTGGACTTGAAGACAAGGATGGATATGATCAACTATGTTTTGAAAATGAAGATCTATTCTCTGATGATGTAAACTCTGACGAAGCAGGTTTGACAAACTCTGAAGGAGCATACTCTGAACCTCTACTGGTAAATACTGAAGAAACTGAAAATTCTCAAATTGAACAAATTAGAGAACCAGTTGAGGGGGAGCGTGAAGAAGCTCAACAAGACACAGCAAGTGAGTCAGTTGAGGAAACTGATTCAAACTCTGACAGTTCAAACTCTGAACCATCAAATTCAGGGGGAGCCTCAGGTGCTGCAGAAAGTCAACACATGAATCAGGAGAGCATGGATCAAGGGGGAGGATTCAATAATGATGCAAGAAACCACTTACCAACAGCAAGAAAGTGGACACAGGCACACACACCTGATCTCATAATTGGAGATCCTGATGCTAGTGTGAGAACTAGAAGTGCAACAAATAATGAGTGTCTGTATCATGCTTTCTTGTCTCAAACAGAACCAAAGAAAGTGGAGGAAGCTCTTCAAGATGCTAATTGGATTACAGCAATGCAAGAAGAGTTAAATGAGTTTGAAAGAAATGAAGTCTGGACACTTGTACCTAGACCAAAGAACAGATCAATTGTAGGTACAAAGTGGGTTTTCAGAAACAAGACTGACAGTGATGGTGTGATTACAAGGAACAAGGCTAGACTTGTGGCTAAAGGTTATTCACAACAGGAAGGAATTGATTATGATGAAACCTTTGCTCCAGTTGCAAGATTGGAGGCCATAAGAATTTTCCTGGCCTATGCTGCACACAAGAAGTTTAAAGTCTTTCAGATGGATGTAAAAAGTGCTTTTCTAAATGGGAAGCTTGAAGAAGAAGTGTTTGTTGAACAACCACCAGGATTTGTAGATTCCAAGCATCCAGATTATGTCTACAGGCTTGACAAGGCATTATATGGACTAAAGCAAGCACCAAGAGCATGGTATGAAACTCTTGCTCAATTTCTTTTAGAAAGTGGGTTCACAAGAGGTACAATTGATAAAACCTTGTTTTATTTCAATTCAGGTGATGATTTGCTTTTAGTTCAAATTTATGTAGATGATATTATTTTTGGATCTACTAATGACAAACTCTGTAAGAAGTTTGCAAAGCTTATGCAATCCAGGTACCAAATGAGCATGATGGGAGAGCTTAGTTATTTTCTAGGCTTACAGGTCAAGCAAACAGATGATAGTATTTTTATCAATCAAGCAAAGTATACCAGAAATCTTCTAAAGAAATTTGGTATGCTTGATAGTTCATCTGCCACAACTCCCATGGCTACAGCAACGAAGCTTGATAAAGACACAGGAGCCTCAGTAGATATTACTAACTACAGAGGAATGATAGGGTCTCTACTGTATCTTACTGCAAGTAGACCTGATATCATGTATGCAACATGTCTTTGTGCAAGATTTCAAGCAGATCCCAGAGAGCCTCATCTAACAGCTGTAAAAAGGATTTTCAAATATCTCAAAGGAACCATAACCCTGGGTTTGTGGTATCCTAGAGAATCAGAGTTTAAGTTAATTGGTTACTCTGATGCAGATTTTGCAGGCTGTAAGATAGACAGAAAAAGTACAAGTGGAAGCTGTCAATTTTTAGGTGACAGATTGGTTTCTTGGTACAGTAAGAAACAGAAATCAATTTCTACATCCACTGCAGAAGCAGAGTATATAGCAGCTGGTAGCTGTTGTGCACAGATTTTATGGATGAAGAATCAATTGCTGGATTATGGGTTGAGGTACTCTAGAATACCTATTTTCTGTGATAACCAAAGTGCTATTGCTATGACAGGTAATCCAGTACAGCATTCCATGACCAAGCACATCAGCATAAGGTATCATTTTATCAGAGAACATGTGGAAGAAGGAAACATTGAGCTTCATTTTGTGTCTACAGACCAACAACTTGCAGATATCTTCACCAAACCTTTGAGTGAAGCTACTTTTACAAGATTGGTAAATGAACTTGGAATGATCTCTGGTTCTGACTAGAGATACGGGTTAGACTCACTTTTTATGTTCATGATTTCTTACATGTGTTAACTGTTATGTGAATCAGCATGTTAAACTCTGATGATAAACTCTGTGAAGTGTCAGTCATACTCTGAAAGTAAACTCTGATGTTAAACTCTGTTGGTCATACTCTGGTAATTACAGTTTAATGCTATTCTCTGGTAATCTTGTCTGAAACATATGGACCAATGAAGAAATTTGTATGAAGCATAATTCTCAGTAAGTAATTGTGAATCCTTAAGAGTTGATAGATTCTGATCTCAAATATGTGCAGTAAGTTAACACAGCATGATACTGTCTCTGTATTTCTACCATCTCTTAGTTTATTGATCCTATACACTGAGTCTGTATTAGCTGTTTGCATTCTCTCTCATAAGTTAATTATAATTACTGATGAAAAGTCTAAACTCTGATTATTTATTGCAAATAATTCACCCTCAAATCAAAAGATGCCAAACAGAGCATAAATTCCTTTGAGATCATGTTGTGCCTAGGAAGATCCAGGAACTTATTGTATGAAATAAGGGCTAAAATCTTTGATTTTTGGTGACTAGTGCCAACCACTGATTACTGGAAAAATAAAATATAAAAAAAATAAAAATAAAAATAAAAAAAATAAAAATAAAAATAAAAAATAAAAATAAAGGGGGTGAAAAATAAAAGACATATCCAAATGAAAGGATATCAGTAATACAGAGTTTGGATAGAAAAATCAGTGTCTATGTTATACATGAGAGTTTAGGCAACCAGTTTTTACTACTTTAGTTTGTGGATTTTATGCACTTTGAGATGATCTAAATACTGATTTCGGTAAACTCTGCTACTACACACACATTTTTCACAACTGAACATATTGAGAAAAGAGTTTATTGACAAAGAAGGACAAATGGTAAACACTGATGTATTGTGTGAAATACGCCGAGGTTACTTTGTTTTAATCTCTGATGGTTAAAATAATTTCTTTGTTTCAGACAGTTAATAATTCTGAGATTAGTCATTTGTTTTTCGGAAAAAGTATGATTGAACGGAAAACAGAAAGAGTATGTTTGTTAAGTCCTATTTGTGATTTGTATTGCAGCTGAGTATGTTAGTTAATTGGTTAAAGTTTTTTTACTTTACAATTACTATGCAATATTGATAATACTGATATGTAAAGAAACAAAATTTTCATTAAATGATCCAAATTTACAATCAGACAATTTCATACTCATGTTTAGCTAAACTTTCTGATACATACTAATCACTATGGTTACAAAAGAAAAGATCTATTTAACCAGGACAAGTATCTGAATGCTACATCTGAAGCAGAAGAGCTAGAGCCAGAAGTTATTGTGCTCTACTACTTCTGATGATCGCTACCCAGTTGTTCAACTGATCATTATACCATCTGGAATTGCTTGACAACATCCTGAAGATGAATCATAATCATCATCATCATCTTCCTGGATTCTCTTTCTGCTTTGCAGCTTGCAGGATTCCAAGAAGAGTGACTCTTCAGTACCCGTCAAGAAGCTCTGTTGAAAAAGCATCATGCAAACCATCATAGCTTCATTGTCTGCCAGGATGGGCATATCATAAGGACCGGGACGGATGATATGCACATACGGATTAGAAATTGGTCCTTCAGCAATTTCATCATCTGCTATAAGACCTTCATCGTTCAGAAAAGAAAGAACAAGAAACTCATCAATGATGTAATTTGCTTGTTGAGGCCAGTTTAAATTCAAGAATGCTTCAACATCCATGAACTCAAAGGTTCCTGCCATTTTGGGTGTATAGTAAGTTTAAGATATGAAGCCTGTTGTTAAAATGCTTTGGTATTTAAAGCATTCAAACAGGGTACCTGAAAGGTTTTTCCTTGAATCGAAGCGCTTGGGATAAATAAGGTGCGGAGTTTCAAGACAGTCATTATTATTCTGACTGTTGAGTTCCTTTGTACTTTATTATTAAAATTGATAATTTTATTATTATTGATTTTTTTTCTTTTAAGCGAATATTTTGAGTGTTATATGTGATGACAGGTGTCTCCACGTCTGCACGTGTGTATTGGAAGTTGTTAGAAACAGCTGTCAGCGTATTTCCGTTCGACATCTGTCCCACTAACATACTTCTAATCTTTACAGTTATTATTTAATACACTACATACACACGATTCAATCTTTTACGCACTTCATCTTTTCCTAAGTTTTTATTCACACACAAACACTCAAACACTTTCAAAGCCTAGTACTTCTTGTTTTCAAATCTTCTAATGGCAACCACGGCTTTCGTTTCGTCTGGGTTAGAGTTCGTCCCTAACAACTATGCTGCTCCTTTGGCAAATGAGAACGCACCTCTGACGTTGGAACTGCTCTAATCGCCCCTTTGAAGCTGTCTGCATCTCAAATAAGGACTTTTTGGCAGACAGGCACTTATGATAATGGAGGAGAGTCTGGGTCTCCGTCCATAATTTTTGAATTTCAAGGAGAAGAGTTTGTAGTAACTCCAACTACTGTTCGTGATGCTCTGGGCCTTGAGGACTTTAATGCTTTCACAATCTCTGTTGGAGATTCTGAGTTAGTTCGTATGATGAGAGAAATAGGCTATTCTGGACCACTGACAAAGCTTGGTCAGTTGAAGCGACCGCTCTTGAGAAAGGAATGGAGTTTCTTTTTCGACTGCATAACAAGGGCGTTCGGGAAGAAGTGCACGAATTGGGATGCAATTCCCACTGATAGTCTGCAAATCGGGTATTCTCTTCTTTACGGAGGTAATTTTGATGTTGCTAGACTAGTTCTAAATAATATAGGAGAGAAAATGACTGAAAACAGAGGTGTAGTCTATTTTGCGCGATTTTGTCAATTAATATTCTCTGAATGTGTTTCTGAAGTAGAGATAGCTGAGAATGATGTGATTCCATGTTTTAAATTACATAAACGAATATTCTCTGATCTAACCAATAAAGATAACAAGAAAGGAGATGTTGGTGTTTTGATGTTGCCTGAGCTTGTGCAACAATTCTTGATCAATTCACAACAACTACAATCACCATCAAATGCTGAAGCTGGGCCTTCTGTGTCTCAACCACAAAGGTCACAGAAATCTACGGTAAAGGTTGTTCAGTCTGGTTTGCAACACACTGAAGCTGAGGCATCGAATGTTGATGCTGTGCCTCAGAGAAAAAGAATGAAGAAAAGGCGAGCTCAAAGGGCAAAGTCTGTTGCTACTGATTCTATTGCAGACTCAGAGACTGAAACTGATGAAGAAACTCTTCATCAAAGAAAGAGAAGACTAGTGGCTGCACATCTTTTTGGTGCTGTAAATATAACCATGGACAGAGTCTCTAAGGTCACTGAAGCTCCTGCATCAGAGAATGCGGAGATTGTAGCAGAAGCTGTTTCTCAAGCTACTCCTGAAATTGCTGTTGAGGAGGATATTTTCAATGCTGATGAGGACAGAGTGTTTGTAAACACTGAAACTCCTGAAGTGTTTGTTCAGGAGGATGCTGTATATGCTGAAGCTGTCAATTTAGACAGATTAAATACTGATGCTACTATGGATTTCGATGCTCCTACATCAAAGGTTCATGATGTAGTTGAGGAAGCTGCTACTCATTCTGATAGCAGAGTTTTTGATCGTGAAGCACACACCTCTATCTATTCTGATCATTATACAGAGGGTGTGGAAGCTGATCAAGTCACTGATCAGGTAGAAGAATCTCTAGCCACTCATACTGAAGTTATTTCTTGTGATCTTGACAAAGGTGAGGAGGTTAATCAGATTCAAAGAGAAGCAGAGGTTTTTGCTAAGGTAAACTCTGATATTCCTGCAGCTGTCGCAGAAGAGAAAATTGATGAAGCTGCACAGTTTACTGCTGAAAATATTCTTCCTGAAAATGCAGCAGATAATATTGACGAAGCTGGAAATGATGCTGAGGGTTCTCATTCACATCCTAGCATTCAAGTTTCATTGGCTGATGATGTCAATAGTGATGAAAGACTGGAAGTTAATAGACAGACCAATGAGCATTTCCAGAATATGTACTACAAAAATTGGGCTGATGCAGATTGCATTTTCTCAGCACAAAGGGCTGCAGATTTGCTATCTGATTCTATCAAGAAGATATCCAATACTGATGTACTTACAAGTTTACAGGCAACTGTTGTTCAAGTCAAATCTCTTAATAATAGATTTGATGAGAATCAACAGATGTTTACAAATCTAAGGAATGAATTTTCTCTCAGGGATACAACTTTGAAGCTTGACAGATCATTTTACTCTACACAATTCAAGCAGCAAGCCAAGGATTCCGAGGAAATCAAGAAAAGGCTTGAAAAAGTTGAGGAGAATCAGGCTGAAATGTCTACTCAATTGAATTCTATTTCTAATGCTCTAGAATTGCTGACATCAGTATTACTTTCTGATGATGTCAAAAAGGGGGAGAATGTACCTAAAGACAAATGCAAAGACATTCAAGCTCTGAGACAGAAGGATGATTCTACTGATGGGGGAAGCAAAGGAAATAAAGGAAAGGTCATTGCTCAAAGGCAAAGCAGGACTAGAGTAAACTCTGGTAGACAAATAAACTCTGAAAAGATAAACTCTGGTGGTCAATCTACTTCAAATCTCAAGAGTTTAGTTGTTTCAACTAATCCATCTACTGATGAAGAGATTGCTGCTAAGATATTCATGAAAGAGCATGGAAAGAATGTAACTATTGAAGATATCCAGGCTGAAGAGCAAATGCTTGCTGAGGAACACAAGAAAAATCTTGAAGCTGGAATCTACAAGAGAAAGGAAATCAAGGCTCCTAAAAAGAAAGAAGTTGGTATTTCTATCAAAGAGAATATTCAACAGAGTGTACAAAATACAAGGAGACCTGTGATTAGAAACTCTGATAAAGGTAAAGGCATAATGTTTGAAGAGCCTAACCTAAAGAAGAAAGATATTTCAACCTCTGACATTGCTCAAGTTGAAACAAGATTAGCTAAATCAACCTCTGACGCTGCTCAAGTTGATGTTTCTACTGAAGTTATGACAACCTCTGACGTTGCTCAAGTTGTACAGAAATCTACACTACTTCCAGGATTCAGCAAACCAAAAATTCTTGAAGACTTAAAGCTTGAAGCTGTGAATTTCTCAGAAACCAGAACAGTATTGGGAAAAGAAGCCTTTGACAAATCTGGACTGGGTTCACACAGAGAGAGAAGAACTAATAACAGATCTCAAGACAAGTTTTCATTGGCAGAATTTGGAGTTGGAATTACTCAAGAAGGCCTTGACAAACTGGAATCTGTACAGATGATTTTTCACAAAGGAATCAAAAAGGAATTTTTGTTATATTTTATGGCTGATGGCAGAGTATATAGATTTGGTGAATTTGATATCCAGTTAAAACTTTGGGAAGAGCTAGAGTATGTTCTATATCTATTTGAAGTAAAGAATAGAAGTACTTATGATGCTGCTCGAGTTTTGAAGGAAAGAATGATGAAATCCAAAGTTCTGAGTGGAGCTGGAGTATCAAGTGCATACATTCCTAAATACAGAGATGCACATGGAAAGCTGGTAGAAATGAAAAGAAATAGTGCTAGGTTCAGAACTGCACTAAATAAAAAGGTTCTTGAGTTCAATCTAGAGTCTGATAAATCTTTTTATATCAGACTTGGCAATGAAATGAACAAAAACAACATATATTCTTTGAGGGCTGCCATTTATCAAATTGGTGAAGATGAACCAGAAATGAAGGAGCTGAAGAAGATTATGATTGCTGAATTGAATAGAGCTGAGAAGAAACTACTGTTAGATTATATCAGGACTGTGCCTGATATTCAAGAAATCAAGTAAAGTCTGACTGTAAGTTTTTAATATGTTTTCTATTCTAAGTCAAATTTAAACTCTGTTTTAAATTAAACTCTGTTTTAAATTAAACTCTGTTATATGTTAAACACTGCATTTGTTAAATGTTTTTGACATCATCAATTATATGTTTAACTTGTACATTTTATTATGAACAAGTTGGGGGAGATTGTTAGATATAATTGCTAATGTTTGTTTATCAGTGTTTAAGCAACAGGTATTTACAAGAGTTTATCAGAAGCCAGTCAGAGTTTAATTAAACTCTGACAGGGTGAAGAGTTTAAAGGAAGCTGGTCAGAGTTTATTTAAAGTCTGACAAGGTGATAGTTGAATTAGCTGTCGGTGCTGAATTGAAGATTCTAGAAGCAATATATTCTGAAGATGGAAAGAAGCAGAATATATTGATACAGCTAAGGAAACAGAATAGAAGATAAGAAGCAATCCTTAATTGATATCAATTGTATAGCTAATTTGTAGGAATATCAATTAGATAAGGATTGTGTAACTGTGTACTATATAAACACAGATAGGTTATCCCTAGAAGGGATGTGATCATTGAATATATATTATTCTTGTAACCTAGAAGCTCTTTGTGATTCATTAACATCATAAAGAGAGAAGCTGTTAATACGATTACAGTTTTATTGATTCATAAACAGTGTTTTTAATTATTGTTATTCTCATACATACTTGATTATATTGTGTATTCGGCCTAACATCCGGAAATGAAATTTCGCGTTTTTTGGTCCGTACGTCCATTTTGTACCTCTATTTTAGCACGTGACAAAAAAAATCGGAAGAAAAATGTCCGGAACCTCGTTTTTTGAGGGCGTGAAAATGCCAGTGAAACCAGTTTTTGGCCAAAAAGTGGGTTTTTTCCCATTTTCGGGGGTCGAAAAAACCCATTTCCGGAAATGAAATTTCGCGTTTTTTGGTCCGTACGTCCATTTTGTACCTCTATTTTAGCACGTGATAAAAAAAATCGGAAGAAAAATGTCTGGAACCTCGTTTTTTGAGGGCGTGAAAATGCCAGTGAAACCAGTTTTGGGCCAAAAAGTGGGTTTTTTCCCATTTTCGGGGGTCGAAAAAACCCATTTCCGGAAATGAAATTTCGCGTTTTTTTGTCCGTTCTTCCATTTTGTACCTCTATTTTAGCACGTGACAAAAAAAATCGGAAGAAAAATGTCCGGAACCTAATTTTTTGAGGGCGTGAAAATGCCAGTGAAACCAGTTTTTGGCCAAAAAGTGCGTTTTTTCCCATTTTCGGGGGTCGAAAAAACCCATTTCCGGAAATGAAATTTCGCGTTTTTTGGTCCGTACGTCCATTTTGTACCTCTATTTTAGCACGTGACAAAAAAAATCGGAAGAAAAATGTCCGGAACCTCGTTTTTTGAGGGCGTGAAAATGCCAGTGAAACCAGTTTTGGGCCAAAAAGTGGGTTTTTCCCCATTTTCGGGGGTCGAAAAAACCCATTTCCGGAAATGAAATTTCGCGTTTTTATGTCCGTACATCCATTTTGTACCTCTATTTTAGCACGTGACAAAAAAATTCGGAAGAAAAATGTCCGGAACCTCGTTTTTTGAGGGCGTGAAAATGCCAGTGAAACCAGTTTTTGGCCAAAAAGTGGGTTTTTTCCCATTATCGGGGGTCGAAAAAACCCATTTCCGGAAATGAAATTTCGCGTTTTTTGGTCCGTACGTCCATTTTGTACCTCTATTTTAGCACGTGACAAAAAAAATCGGAAGAAAAATGTCCGGAACCTCGTTTTTTGAGGGCGTGAAAATGCCAGTGAAACCAGTTTTTGGCCAAAAAGTGGGTTTTTTCCCATTTTCGGGGGTCGAAAAAACCCATTTCCGGAAATGAAATTTCGCGTTTTTTGGTCCGTACGTCCATTTTGTACCTCTATTTTAGCACGTGATAAAAAAAATCGGAAGAAAAATGTCTGGAACCTCGTTTTTTGAGGGCGTGAAAATGCCAGTGAAACCAGTTTTGGGCCAAAAAGTGGGTTTTTTCCCATTTTCGGGGGTCGAAAAAACCCATTTCCGGAAATGAAATTTCGCGTTTTTTTGTCCGTTCTTCCATTTTGTACCTCTATTTTAGCACGTGACAAAAAAAATCGGAAGAAAAATGTCCGGAACCTAATTTTTTGAGGGCGTGAAAATGCCAGTGAAACCAGTTTTTGGCCAAAAAGTGCGTTTTTTCCCATTTTCGGGGGTCGAAAAAACCCATTTCCGGAAATGAAATTTCGCGTTTTTTGGTCCGTACGTCCATTTTGTACCTCTATTTTAGCACGTGACAAAAAAAATCGGAAGAAAAATGTCCGGAACCTCGTTTTTTGAGGGCGTGAAAATGCCAGTGAAACCAGTTTTGGGCCAAAAAGTGGGTTTTTTCCCATTTTCGTGGGTCGAAAAAACCCATTTTCGGAAATGAAATTTCGCGTTTTTATGTCCGTACATCCATTTTGTACCTCTATTTTAGCACGTGACAAAAAAATTCGGAAGAAAAATGTCCGGAACCTCGTTTTTTGAGGGCGTGAAAATGCCAGTGAAACCAGTTTTGGGCCAAAAAGTGGGTTTTTTCCCATTTTCGGGGGTCGAAAAAACCCATTTCCGGAAATGAAATTTCGCGTTTTTTGGTACGTACGTCCATTTTGTACCTCTATTTTAGCACGTGACAAAAAAAATCGGAAGAAAAATGTCCGGAACCTCGTTTTTTGAGGGCGTGAAAATGCCAGTGAAACCAGTTTTTGGCCAAAAAGTGGGTTTTTTCCCATTTTCGGGGGTCGAAAAAACGCATTTCCGGAAATGAAATTTCGCGTTTTTTGGTCCGTACGTCCATTTTGTACCTCTATTTTAGCACGTGATAAAACAAATCGGAAGAAAAATGTCCGGAACCTCGTTTTTTGAGGGCGTGAAAATGCCAGTGAAACCAGTTTTTGGCCAAAAAGTGGGTTTTTTCCCATTTTCGGGGGTCGAAAAAACCCATTTCCGGAAATGAAATTTCGCGTTTTTTGGTCCGTACGTCCATTTTGTACCTCTATTTTAGCACGTGAGAAAAAAAATCGGAAGAAAAATGTCCGGAACCTCGTTTTTTGAGGGCGTGAAAATGCCAGTGAAACAAGTTTTTGGCCAAAAAGTGGGTTTTTTCCCATTTTCGGGGGTCGAAAAAACCCATTTCCGGAAATGAAATTTCGCGTTTTTTGGTCCGTACGTCCATTTTGTACCTCTATTTTAGCACGTGACAAAAAAAATCGAAAGAAAAATGTCCGGAACCTCGTTTTTTGAGGGCGTGAAAATGCCAGTGAAACCAGTTTTTGGCCAAAAAGTGGGTTTTTTCCCATTTTCGGGGGTCGAAAAAACCCATTTCCGGAAATGAAATTTCGCGTTTTTTGGTCCGTACGTCCATTTTGTACCTCTATTTTAGCACGTGATAAAAAAAATCGGAAGAAAAATGTCTGGAACCTCGTTTTTTGAGGGCGTGAAAATGCCAGTGAAACCAGTTTTGGGCCAAAAAGTGGGTTTTTTCCCATTTTCGGGGGTCGAAAAAACCCATTTTCGGAAATGAAATTTCGCGTTTTTATGTCCGTACATCCATTTTGTACCTCTATTTTAGCACGTGACAAAAAAATTCGGAAGAAAAATGTCCGGAACCTCGTTTTTTGAGGGCGTGAAAATGCCAGTGAAACCAGTTTTGGGCCAAAAAGTGGGTTTTTTCCCATTTTCGGGGGTCGAAAAAACCCATTTCCGGAAATGAAATTTCGCGTTTTTTGGTACGTACGTCCATTTTGTACCTCTATTTTAGCACGTGACAAAAAAAATCGGAAGAAAAATGTCCGGAACCTCGTTTTTTGAGGGCGTGAAAATGCCAGTGAAACCAGTTTTTGGCCAAAAAGTGGGTTTTTTCCCATTTTCGGGGGTCGAAAAAACGCATTTCCGGAAATGAAATTTCGCGTTTTTTGGTCCGTACGTCCATTTTGTACCTCTATTTTAGCACGTGATAAAACAAATCGGAAGAAAAATGTCCGGAACCTCGTTTTTTGAGGGCGTGAAAATGCCAGTGAAACCAGTTTTGGGCCAAAAAGTGGGTTTTTTCCCATTTTCGGGGGTCGAAAAAACCCATTTCCGGAAATGAAATTTCGCGTTTTTTGGTCCGTACGTCCATTTTGTACCTCTATTTTAGCACGTGACAAAAAAAATCGAAAGAAAAATGTCCGGAACCTCGTTTTTTGAGGGCGTGAAAATGCCAGTGAAACAAGTTTTTGGCCAAAAAGTGGGTTTTTTCCCATTTTCGGGGGTCGAAAAAACCCATTTCCGGAAATGAAATTTCGCGTTTTTTGGTCCGTACGTCCATTTTGTACCTCTATTTTAGCACGTGACAAAAAAAATCGAAAGAAAAATGTCCGGAACCTCGTTTTTTGAGGGCGTGAAAATGCCAGTGAAACCAGTTTTTGGCCAAAAAGTGGGTTTTTTCCCATTTTCGGGGGTCGAAAAAACCCATTTCCGGAAATGAAATTTCGCGTTTTTTGGTCCGTACGTCCATTTTGTACCTCTATTTTAGCACGTGATAAAAAAAATCGGAAGAAAAATGTCTGGAACCTCGTTTTTTGAGGGCGTGAAAATGCCAGTGAAACCAGTTTTGGGCCAAAAAGTGGGTTTTTTCCCATTTTCGGGGGTCGAAAAAACCCATTTTCGGAAATGAAATTTCGCGTTTTTATGTCCGTACATCCATTTTGTACCTCTATTTTAGCACGTGACAAAAAAATTCGGAAGAAAAATGTCCGGAACCTCGTTTTTTGAGGGCGTGAAAATGCCAGTGAAACCAGTTTTGGGCCAAAAAGTGGGTTTTTTCCCATTTTCGGGGGTCGAAAAAACCCATTTCCGGAAATGAAATTTCGCGTTTTTTGGTACGTACGTCCATTTTGTACCTCTATTTTAGCACGTGACAAAAAAAATCGGAAGAAAAATGTCCGGAACCTCGTTTTTTGAGGGCGTGAAAATGCCAGTGAAACCAGTTTTTGGCCAAAAAGTGGGTTTTTTCCCATTTTCGGGGGTCGAAAAAACGCATTTCCGGAAATGAAATTTCGCGTTTTTTGGTCCGTACGTCCATTTTGTACCTCTATTTTAGCACGTGATAAAACAAATCGGAAGAAAAATGTCCGGAACCTCGTTTTTTGAGGGCGTGAAAATGCCAGTGAAACCAGTTTTGGGCCAAAAAGTGGGTTTTTTCCCATTTTCGGGGGTCGAAAAAACCCATTTCCGGAAATGAAATTTCGCGTTTTTTGGTCCGTACGTCCATTTTGTACCTCTATTTTAGCACGTGACAAAAAAAATCGAAAGAAAAATGTCCGGAACCTCGTTTTTTGAGGGCGTGAAAATGCCAGTGAAACCAGTTTTTGGCCAAAAAGTGGGTTTTTTCCCATTTTCGGGGGTCGAAAAAACCCATTTCCGGAAATGAAATTTCGCGTTTTTTGGTCCGTACGTCCATTTTGTACCTCTATTTTAGCACGTGATAAAAAAAATCGGAAGAAAAATGTCTGGAACCTCGTTTTTTGAGGGCGTGAAAATGCCAGTGAAACCAGTTTTGGGCCAAAAAGTGGGTTTTTTCCCATTTTCGGGGGTCGAAAAAACCCATTTTCGGAAATGAAATTTCGCGTTTTTATGTCCGTACATCCATTTTGTACCTCTATTTTAGCACGTGACAAAAAAATTCGGAAGAAAAATGTCCGGAACCTCGTTTTTTGAGGGCGTGAAAATGCCAGTGAAACCAGTTTTGGGCCAAAAAGTGGGTTTTTTCCCATTTTCGGGGGTCGAAAAAACCCATTTCCGGAAATGAAATTTCGCGTTTTTTGGTACGTACGTCCATTTTGTACCTCTATTTTAGCACGTGACAAAAAAAATCGGAAGAAAAATGTCCGGAACCTCGTTTTTTGAGGGCGTGAAAATGCCAGTGAAACCAGTTTTTGGCCAAAAAGTGGGTTTTTTCCCATTTTCGGGGGTCGAAAAAACGCATTTCCGGAAATGAAATTTCGCGTTTTTTGGTCCGTACGTCCATTTTGTACCTCTATTTTAGCACGTGATAAAACAAATCGGAAGAAAAATGTCCGGAACCTCGTTTTTTGAGGGCGTGAAAATGCCAGTGAAACCAGTTTTGGGCCAAAAAGTGGGTTTTTTCCATTTTCGGGGGTCGAAAAAACCCATTTCCGGAAATGAAATTTCGCGTTTTTTTTGTCCGTTCTTCCATTTTGTACCTCTATTTTAGCACGTGACAAAAAAAATCGGAAGAAAAATGTCCGGAACCTAATTTTTTGAGGGCGTGAAAATGCTAGTGAAACCAGTTTTTGGCCAAAAAGTGCGTTTTTTCCCATTTTCGGGGGTCGAAAAAACCCATTTCCGGAAATGAAATTTCGCGTTTTTTGGTCCGTACGTCCATTTTGTACCTCTATTTTAGCACGTGACAAAAAAAATCGGAAGAAAAATGTCCGGAACCTCGTTTTTTGAGGGCGTGAAAATGCAAGTGAAACCAGTTTTGGGCCAAAAAGTGGGTTTTTTCCCATTTTCGGGGGTCGAAAAAACCCATTTTCGGAAATGAAATTTCGCGTTTTTATGTCCGTACATCCATTTTGTACCTCTATTTTAGCACGTGACAAAAAAATTCGGAAGAAAAATGTCCGGAACCTCGTTTTTTGAGGGCGTGAAAATGCCAGTGAAACCAGTTTTGGGCCAAAAAGTGGGTTTTTTCCCATTTTCGGGGGTCGAAAAAACCCATTTCCGGAAATGAAATTTCGCGTTTTTTGGTACGTACGTCCATTTTGTACCTCTATTTTAGCACGTGACAAAAAAAATCGGAAGAAAAATGTCCGGAACCTCGTTTTTTGAGGGCGTGAAAATGCCAGTGAAACCAGTTTTTGGCCAAAAAGTGGGTTTTTTCCCATTTTCGGGGGTCGAAAAAACGCATTTCCGGAAATGAAATTTCGCGTTTTTTGGTCCGTACGTCCATTTTGTACCTCTATTTTAGCACGTGATAAAACAAATCGGAAGAAAAATGTCCGGAACCTCGTTTTTTGAGGGCGTGAAAATGCCAGTGAAACCAGTTTTTGGCCAAAAAGTGGGTTTTTTCCCATTTTCGGGGGTCGAAAAAACCCATTTCCGGAAATTTCGCGTTTTTTGGTCCGTACGTCCATTTTGTACCTCTATTTTAGCACGTGATAAAAAAAATCGGAAGAAAAATGTCCGGAACCTCGTTTTTTGAGGGCGTGAAAATGCCAGTGAAACCAGTTTTGGGCCAAAAAGTGGGTTTTTTCCCATTTTCGGGGGTCGAAAAAACCCATTTCCGGAAATGAAATTTCGCGTTTTTTGGTCCGTACGTCCATTTTGTACCTCTATTTTAGCACGTGATAAAAAAAATCGGAAGAAAAATGTCCGGAACCTCGTTTTTTGAGGGCGTGAAAATGCCAGTGAAACCAGTTTTGGGCCAAAAAGTGGGTTTTTTCCCATTTTCGGGGGTCGAAAAAACCCATTTCCGGAAATGAAATTTTGCGTTTTTTGGTCCGTACGTCCATTTTGTACCTCTATTTTAGCACGTGACAAAAAAAATCGGAAGAAAAATGTCCGGAACCTAGTTTTTTGAGGGCGTGAAAATGCGAGTGAAACCAGTTTTTGGCCAAAAAGTGCGTTTTTTCCCATTTTCGGGGATCGAAAAAACCCATTTCTGGAAATGAAATTTCGCGTTTTTATGTCCGTACATCCATTTTGTACCTCTATTTTAGCACGTGACAAAAAAAATCGGAAGAAAAATGTCCGGAACCTCGTTTTTTGAGGGCGTGAAAATGCCAGTGAAACCAGTTTTTGGCCAAAAAGTGGGTTTTTTCCCATTTTCGGGGGTCGAAAAAACCCATTTCCGGAAATGAAATTTCGCGTTTTTTGGTCCGTACGTCCATTTTGTACCTCTATTTTAGCACGTGACAAAAAAAATCGGAAGAAAAATGTCTGGAACCGCGTTTTTTGAGGGCGTGAAAATGCCAGTGAAACCAGTTTTTGGCCAAAAAGTGGGTTTTTTCCCATTTTCGGGGGTCGAAAAAACCCATTTCCGGAAATGAAATTTCGCGTTTTTTGGTCCGTACGTCCATTTTGTACCTCTATTTTAGCACGTGAGAAAAAAAATCGGAAGAAAAATGTCCGGAACCTCGTTTTTTGAGGGCGTGAAAATGCCAGTGAAACCAGTTTTTGGCCAAAAAGTGGGTTTTTTCCCATTTTCGGGGGTCGAAAAAACCCATTTCCGGAAATGAAATTTCGCGTTTTTTGGTCCGTACGTCCATTTTGTACCTCTATTTTAGCACGTGATAAAAAAAATCGGAAGAAAAATGTCCGGAACCTCGTTTTTTGAGGGCGTGAAAATGCCAGTGAAACCAGTTTTGGGCCAAAAAGTGGGTTTTTTCCCATTTTCGGGGGTCGAAAAAACCCATTTCCGGAAATGAAATTTCGCGTTTTTTGGTCCGTACGTCCATTTTGTACCTCTATTTTAGCACGTGATAAAAAAAATCGGAAGAAAAATGTCCGGAACCTCGTTTTTTGAGGGCGTGAAAATGCCAGTGAAACCAGTTTTGGGCCAAAAAGTGGGTTTTTTCCCATTTTCGGGGGTCGAAAAAACCCATTTCCGGAAATGAAATTTTGCGTTTTTTGGTCCGTACGTCCATTTTGTACCTCTATTTTAGCACGTGACAAAAAAAATCGGAAGAAAAATGTCCGGAACCTCGTTTTTTGAGGGCGTGAAAATGCGAGTGAAACCAGTTTTTGGCCAAAAAGTGCATTTTTTCCCATTTTCGGGGGTCGAAAAAACCCATTTCCGGAAATGAAATTTCGCGTTTTTATGTCCGTACATCCATTTTGTACCTCTATTTTAGCACGTGACAAAAAAATTCGGAAGAAAAATGTCCGGAACCTCGTTTTTTGAGGGCGTGAAAATGCCAGTGAAACCAGTTTTTGGCCAAAAAGTGGGTTTTTTCCCATTTTCGGGGGTCGAAAAAACCCATTTCCGGAAATGAAATTTCGCGTTTTTTGGTCCGTACGTCCATTTTGTACCTCTATTTTAGCACGTGATAAAAAAAAATCGGAAGAAAAATGTCTGGAACCTCGTTTTTTGAGGGCGTGAAAATGCCAGTGAAACCAGTTTTGGGCCAAAAAGTGGGTTTTTTCCCATTTTCGGGGGTCGAAAAAACCCATTTCCGGAAATGAAATTTCGCGTTTTTTGGTCCGTACGTCCATTTTGTACCTCTATTTTAGCACGTGACAAAAAAAATCGGAAGAAAAATGTCCGGAACCTCGTTTTTTGAGGGCGTGAAAATGCCAGTGAAACCAGTTTTTGGCCAAAAAGTGGGTTTTTTCCCATTTTCGGGGGTCGAAAAAACCCATTTCCGGAAATGAAATTTCGCGTTTTTTTGTCCGTACATCCATTTTGTACCTCTATTTTAGCACGTGACAAAAAAAATCGGAAGAAAAATGTCCGGAACCTCATTTTTTGAGGGCGTGAAAATGCCAGTGAAACCAGTTTTTGGCCAAAAAGTGGGTTTTTCCCATTTTCGGGGGTCGAAAAAACCCATTTCCGGAAATGAAATTTCGCGTTTTTTGGTCCGTACGTCCATTTTGTACCTCTATTTTAGCACGTGATAAAAAAAATCGGAAGAAAAATGTCCGGAACCTCGTTTTTTGAGGGCGTGAAAATGCCAGTGAAACCAGTTTTGGGCCAAAAAGTGGGTTTTTTCCCATTTTCGGGGGTCGAAAAAACCCATTTCCGGAAATGAAATTTCGCGTTTTTTGGTCCGTACGTCCATTTTGTACCTCTATTTTAGCACGTGATAAAAAAAATCGGAAGAAAAATGTCCGGAACCTCGTTTTTTGAGGGCGTGAAAATGCCAGTGAAACCAGTTTTGGGCCAAAAAGTGGGTTTTTTCCCATTTTCGGGGGTCGAAAAAACCCATTTCCGGAAATGAAATTTTGCGTTTTTTGGTCCGTACGTCCATTTTGTACCTCTATTTTAGCACGTGACAAAAAAAATCGGAAGAAAAATGTCCGGAACCTAGTTTTTTGAGGGCGTGAAAATGCGAGTGAAACCAGTTTTTGGCCAAAAAGTGCGTTTTTTCCCATTTTCGGGGATCGAAAAAACCCATTTCCGGAAATGAAATTTCGCGTTTTTATGTCCGTACATCCATTTTGTACCTCTATTTTAGCACGTGACAAAAAAAATCGGAAGAAAAATGTCCGGAACCTCGTTTTTTGAGGGCGTGAAAATGCCAGTGAAACCAGTTTTTGGCCAAAAAGTGGGTTTTTTCCCATTTTCGGGGGTCGAAAAAACCCATTTCCGGAAATGAAATTTCACGTTTTTTGGTCCGTACGTCCATTTTGTACCTCTATTTTAGCACGTGACAAAAAAAATCGGAAGAAAAATGTCTGGAACCGCGTTTTTTGAGGGCGTGAAAATGCCAGTGAAACCAGTTTTTGGCCAAAAAGTGGGTTTTTTCCCATTTTCGGGGGTCGAAAAAACCCATTTCCGGAAATGAAATTTCGCGTTTTTTGGTCCGTACGTCCATTTTGTACCTCTATTTTAGCACGTGAGAAAAAAAATCGGAAGAAAAATGTCCGGAACCTCGTTTTTTGAGGGCGTGAAAATGCCAGTGAAACCAGTTTTTGGCCAAAAAGTGGGTTTTTTCCCATTTTCGGGGGTCGAAAAAACCCATTTCCGGAAATGAAATTTCGCGTTTTTTGGTCCGTACGTCCATTTTGTACCTCTATTTTAGCACGTGATAAAAAAAATCGGAAGAAAAATGTCCGGAACCTCGTTTTTTGAGGGCGTGAAAATGCCAGTGAAACCAGTTTTGGGCCAAAAAGTGGGTTTTTTCCCATTTTCGGGGGTCGAAAAAACCCATTTCCGGAAATGAAATTTCGCGTTTTTTGGTCCGTACGTCCATTTTGTACCTCTATTTTAGCACGTGATAAAAAAAATCGGAAGAAAAATGTCCGGAACCTCGTTTTTTGAGGGCGTGAAAATGCCAGTGAAACCAGTTTTGGGCCAAAAAGTGGGTTTTTTCCCATTTTCGGGGGTCGAAAAAACCCATTTCCGGAAATGAAATTTTGCGTTTTTTGGTCCGTACGTCCATTTTGTACCTCTATTTTAGCACGTGACAAAAAAAATCGGAAGAAAAATGTCCGGAACCTCGTTTTTTGAGGGTGTGAAAATGCGAGTGAAACCAGTTTTTGGCCAAAAAGTGCATTTTTTCCCATTTTCGGGGGTCGAAAAAACCCATTTCCGGAAATGAAATTTCGCGTTTTTATGTCCGTACATCCATTTTGTACCTCTATTTTAGCACGTGACAAAAAAATTCGGAAGAAAAATGTCCGGAACCTCGTTTTTTGAGGGCGTGAAAATGCCAGTGAAACCAGTTTTTGGCCAAAAAGTGGGTTTTTTCCCATTTTCGGGGGTCGAAAAAACCCATTTCCGGAAATGAAATTTCGCGTTTTTTGGTCCGTACGTCCATTTTGTACCTCTATTTTAGCACGTGATAAAAAAAAATCGGAAGAAAAATGTCTGGAACCTCGTTTTTTGAGGGCGTGAAAATGCCAGTGAAACCAGTTTTGGGCCAAAAAGTGGGTTTTTTCCCATTTTCGGGGGTCGAAAAAACCCATTTCCGGAAATGAAATTTCGCGTTTTTTGGTCCGTACGTCCATTTTGTACCTCTATTTTAGCACGTGACAAAAAAAATCGGAAGAAAAATGTCCGGAACCTCGTTTTTTGAGGGCGTGAAAATGCCAGTGAAACCAGTTTTTGGCCAAAAAGTGGGTTTTTTCCCATTTTCGGGGGTCGAAAAAACCCATTTCCGGAAATGAAATTTCGCGTTTTTTGGTCCGTACGTCCATTTTGTACCTCTATTTTAGCACGTGACAAAAAAAATCGGAAGAAAAATGTCCGGAACCTCATTTTTTGAGGGCGTGAAAATGCCAGTGAAACCAGTTTTTGGCCAAAAAGTGGGTTTTTCCCATTTTCGGGGGTCGAAAAAACCCATTTCCGGAAATGAAATTTCGCGTTTTTTGGTCCGTACGTCCATTTTGTACCTCTATTTTAGCACGTGATAAAAAAAATCGGAAGAAAAATGTCCGGAACCTCGTTTTTTGAGGGCGTGAAAATGCCAGTGAAACCAGTTTTGGGCCAAAAAGTGGGTTTTTTCCCATTTTCGGGGGTCGAAAAAACCCATTTCCGGAAATGAAATTTCGCGTTTTTTGGTCCGTACGTCCATTTTGTACCTCTATTTTAGCACGTGATAAAAAAAATCGGAAGAAAAATGTCCGGAACCTCGTTTTTTGAGGGCGTGAAAATGCCAGTGAAACCAGTTTTGGGCCAAAAAGTGGGTTTTTTCCCATTTTCGGGGGTCGAAAAAACCCATTTCCGGAAATGAAATTTTGCGTTTTTTGGTCCGTACGTCCATTTTGTACCTCTATTTTAGCACGTGACAAAAAAAATCGGAAGAAAAATGTCCGGAACCTAGTTTTTTGAGGGCGTGAAAATGCGAGTGAAACCAGTTTTTGGCCAAAAAGTGTGTTTTTTCCCATTTTCGGGGATCGAAAAAACCCATTTCCGGAAATGAAATTTCGCGTTTTTATGTCCGTACATCCATTTTGTACCTCTATTTTAGCACGTGACAAAAAAAATCGGAAGAAAAATGTCCGGAACCTCGTTTTTTGAGGGCGTGAAAATGCCAGTGAAACCAGTTTTTGGCCAAAAAGTGGGTTTTTTCCCATTTTCGGGGGTCGAAAAAACCCATTTCCGGAAATGAAATTTCACGTTTTTTGGTCCGTACGTCCATTTTGTACCTCTATTTTAGCACGTGACAAAAAAAATCGGAAGAAAAATGTCTGGAACCGCGTTTTTTGAGGGCGTGAAAATGCCAGTGAAACCAGTTTTTGGCCAAAAAGTGGGTTTTTTCCCATTTTCGGGGGTCGAAAAAACCCATTTCCGGAAATGAAATTTCGCGTTTTTTGGTCCGTACGTCCATTTTGTACCTCTATTTTAGCACGTGAGAAAAAAAATCGGAAGAAAAATGTCCGGAACCTCGTTTTTTGAGGGCGTGAAAATGCCAGTGAAACCAGTTTTTGGCCAAAAAGTGGGTTTTTTCCCATTTTCGGGGGTCGAAAAAACCCATTTCCGGAAATGAAATTTCGCGTTTTTTGGTCCGTACGTCCATTTTGTACCTCTATTTTAGCACGTGATAAAAAAAATCGGAAGAAAAATGTCCGGAACCTCGTTTTTTGAGGGCGTGAAAATGCCAGTGAAACCAGTTTTGGGCCAAAAAGTGGGTTTTTTCCCATTTTCGGGGGTCGAAAAAACCCATTTCCGGAAATGAAATTTCGCGTTTTTTGGTCCGTACGTCCATTTTGTACCTCTATTTTAGCACGTGATAAAAAAAATCGGAAGAAAAATGTCCGGAACCTCGTTTTTTGAGGGCGTGAAAATGCCAGTGAAACCAGTTTTGGGCCAAAAAGTGGGTTTTTTCCCATTTTCGGGGGTCGAAAAAACCCATTTCCGGAAATGAAATTTTGCGTTTTTTGGTCCGTACGTCCATTTTGTACCTCTATTTTAGCACGTGACAAAAAAAATCGGAAGAAAAATGTCCGGAACCTCGTTTTTTGAGGGTGTGAAAATGCGAGTGAAACCAGTTTTTGGCCAAAAAGTGCATTTTTTCCCATTTTCGGGGGTCGAAAAAACCCATTTCCGGAAATGAAATTTCGCGTTTTTATGTCCGTACATCCATTTTGTACCTCTATTTTAGCACGTGACAAAAAAATTCGGAAGAAAAATGTCCGGAACCTCGTTTTTTGAGGGCGTGAAAATGCCAGTGAAACCAGTTTTTGGCCAAAAAGTGGGTTTTTTCCCATTTTCGGGGGTCGAAAAAACCCATTTCCGGAAATGAAATTTCGCGTTTTTTGGTCCGTACGTCCATTTTGTACCTCTATTTTAGCACGTGATAAAAAAAAATCGGAAGAAAAATGTCTGGAACCTCGTTTTTTGAGGGCGTGAAAATGCCAGTGAAACCAGTTTTGGGCCAAAAAGTGGGTTTTTTCCCATTTTCGGGGGTCGAAAAAACCCATTTCCGGAAATGAAATTTCGCGTTTTTTGGTCCGTACGTCCATTTTGTACCTCTATTTTAGCACGTGACAAAAAAAATCGGAAGAAAAATGTCCGGAACCTCGTTTTTTGAGGGCGTGAAAATGCCAGTGAAACCAGTTTTTGGCCAAAAAGTGGGTTTTTTCCCATTTTCGGGGGTCGAAAAAACCCATTTCCGGAAATGAAATTTCGCGTTTTTTGGTCCGTACGTCCATTTTGTACCTCTATTTTAGCACGTGACAAAAAAAATCGGAAGAAAAATGTCCGGAACCTCATTTTTTGAGGGCGTGAAAATGCCAGTGAAACCAGTTTTTGGCCAAAAAGTGGGTTTTTCCCATTTTCGGGGGTCGAAAAAACCCATTTCCGGAAATGAAATTTCGCGTTTTTTGGTCCGTACGTCCATTTTGTACCTCTATTTTAGCACGTGATAAAAAAAATCGGAAGAAAAATGTCCGGAACCTCGTTTTTTGAGGGCGTGAAAATGCCAGTGAAACCAGTTTTGGGCCAAAAAGTGGGTTTTTTCCCATTTTCGGGGGTCGAAAAAACCCATTTCCGGAAATGAAATTTCGCGTTTTTTGGTCCGTACGTCCATTTTGTACCTCTATTTTAGCACGTGATAAAAAAAATCGGAAGAAAAATGTCCGGAACCTCGTTTTTTGAGGGCGTGAAAATGCCAGTGAAACCAGTTTTGGGCCAAAAAGTGGGTTTTTTCCCATTTTCGGGGGTCGAAAAAACCCATTTCCGGAAATGAAATTTTGCGTTTTTTGGTCCGTACGTCCATTTTGTACCTCTATTTTAGCACGTGACAAAAAAAATCGGAAGAAAAATGTCCGGAACCTAGTTTTTTGAGGGCGTGAAAATGCGAGTGAAACCAGTTTTTGGCCAAAAAGTGTGTTTTTTCCCATTTTCGGGGATCGAAAAAACCCATTTCCGGAAATGAAATTTCGCGTTTTTATGTCCGTACATCCATTTTGTACCTCTATTTTAGCACGTGACAAAAAAAATCGGAAGAAAAATGTCCGGAACCTCGTTTTTTGAGGGCGTGAAAATGCCAGTGAAACCAGTTTTTGGCCAAAAAGTGGGTTTTTTCCCATTTTCGGGGGTCGAAAAAACCCATTTCCGGAAATGAAATTTCACGTTTTTTGGTCCGTACGTCCATTTTGTACCTCTATTTTAGCACGTGACAAAAAAAATCGGAAGAAAAATGTCTGGAACCGCGTTTTTTGAGGGCGTGAAAATGCCAGTGAAACCAGTTTTTGGCCAAAAAGTGGGTTTTTTCCCATTTTCGGGGGTCGAAAAAACCCATTTCCGGAAATGAAATTTCGCGTTTTTTGGTCCGTACGTCCATTTTGTACCTCTATTTTAGCACGTGAGAAAAAAAATCGGAAGAAAAATGTCCGGAACCTCGTTTTTTGAGGGCGTGAAAATGCCAGTGAAACCAGTTTTTGGCCAAAAAGTGGGTTTTTTCCCATTTTCGGGGGTCGAAAAAACCCATTTCCGGAAATGAAATTTCGCGTTTTTTTGTCCGTACATCCATTTTGTACCTCTATTTTAGCACGTGACAAAAAAAATCGGAAGAAAAATGTCCGGAACCTCATTTTTTGAGGGCGTGAAAATGCCAGTGAAACCAGTTTTTGGCCAAAAAGTGGGTTTTTCCCATTTTCGGGGGTCGAAAAAACCCATTTCCGGAAATGAAATTTCGCGTTTTTTGGTCCGTACGTCCATTTTGTACCTCTATTTTAGCACGTGATAAAAAAAATCGGAAGAAAAATGTCCGGAACCTCGTTTTTTGAGGGCGTGAAAATGCCAGTGAAACCAGTTTTGGGCCAAAAAGTGGGTTTTTTCCCATTTTCGGGGGTCGAAAAAACCCATTTCCGGAAATGAAATTTCGCGTTTTTTGGTCCGTACGTCCATTTTGTACCTCTATTTTAGCACGTGATAAAAAAAATCGGAAGAAAAATGTCCGGAACCTCGTTTTTTGAGGGCGTGAAAATGCCAGTGAAACCAGTTTTGGGCCAAAAAGTGGGTTTTTTCCCATTTTCGGGGGTCGAAAAAACCCATTTCCGGAAATGAAATTTTGCGTTTTTTGGTCCGTACGTCCATTTTGTACCTCTATTTTAGCACGTGACAAAAAAAATCGGAAGAAAAATGTCCGGAACCTAGTTTTTTGAGGGCGTGAAAATGCGAGTGAAACCAGTTTTTGGCCAAAAATTGTGTTTTTTCCCATTTTCGGGGATCGAAAAAACCCATTTCCGGAAATGAAATTTCGCGTTTTTATGTCCGTACATCCATTTTGTACCTCTATTTTAGCACGTGACAAAAAAAATCGGAAGAAAAATGTCCGGAACCTCGTTTTTTGAGGGCGTGAAAATGCCAGTGAAACCAGTTTTTGGCCAAAAAGTGGGTTTTTTCCCATTTTCGGGGGTCGAAAAAACCCATTTCCGGAAATGAAATTTCACGTTTTTTGGTCCGTACGTCCATTTTGTACCTCTATTTTAGCACGTGACAAAAAAAATCGGAAGAAAAATGTCTGGAACCGCGTTTTTTGAGGGCGTGAAAATGCCAGTGAAACCAGTTTTTGGCCAAAAAGTGGGTTTTTTCCCATTTTCGGGGGTCGAAAAAACCCATTTCCGGAAATGAAATTTCGCGTTTTTTGGTCCGTACGTCCATTTTGTACCTCTATTTTAGCACGTGAGAAAAAAAATCGGAAGAAAAATGTCCGGAACCTCGTTTTTTGAGGGCGTGAAAATGCCAGTGAAACCAGTTTTTGGCCAAAAAGTGGGTTTTTTCCCATTTTCGGGGGTCGAAAAAACCCATTTCCGGAAATGAAATTTCGCGTTTTTTGGTCCGTACGTCCATTTTGTACCTCTATTTTAGCACGTGATAAAAAAAATCGGAAGAAAAATGTCCGGAACCTCGTTTTTTGAGGGCGTGAAAATGCCAGTGAAACCAGTTTTGGGCCAAAAAGTGGGTTTTTTCCCATTTTCGGGGGTCGAAAAAACCCATTTCCGGAAATGAAATTTCGCGTTTTTTGGTCCGTACGTCCATTTTGTACCTCTATTTTAGCACGTGATAAAAAAAATCGGAAGAAAAATGTCCGGAACCTCGTTTTTTGAGGGCGTGAAAATGCCAGTGAAACCAGTTTTGGGCCAAAAAGTGGGTTTTTTCCCATTTTCGGGGGTCGAAAAAACCCATTTCCGGAAATGAAATTTTGCGTTTTTTGGTCCGTACGTCCATTTTGTACCTCTATTTTAGCACGTGACAAAAAAAATCGGAAGAAAAATGTCCGGAACCTCGTTTTTTGAGGGCGTGAAAATGCGAGTGAAACCAGTTTTTGGCCAAAAAGTGCATTTTTTCCCATTTTCGGGGGTCGAAAAAACCCATTTCCGGAAATGAAATTTCGCGTTTTTATGTCCGTACATCCATTTTGTACCTCTATTTTAGCACGTGACAAAAAAATTCGGAAGAAAAATGTCCGGAACCTCGTTTTTTGAGGGCGTGAAAATGCCAGTGAAACCAGTTTTTGGCCAAAAAGTGGGTTTTTTCCCATTTTCGGGGGTCGAAAAAACCCATTTCCGGAAATGAAATTTCGCGTTTTTTGGTCCGTACGTCCATTTTGTACCTCTATTTTAGCACGTGATAAAAAAAATCGGAAGAAAAATGTCCGGAACCTCGTTTTTTGAGGGCGTGAAAATGCCAGTGAAACCAGTTTTGGGCCAAAAAGTGGGTTTTTTCCCATTTTCGGGGGTCGAAAAAACCCATTTCCGGAAATGAAATTTTGCGTTTTTTGGTCCGTACGTCCATTTTGTACCTCTATTTTAGCACGTGACAAAAAAAATCGGAAGAAAAATGTCCGGAACCTAGTTTTTTGAGGGCGTGAAAATGCGAGTGAAACCAGTTTTTGGCCAAAAAGTGTGTTTTTTCCCATTTTCGGGGATCGAAAAAACCCATTTCCGGAAATGAAATTTCGCGTTTTTATGTCCGTACATCCATTTTGTACCTCTATTTTAGCACGTGACAAAAAAAATCGGAAGAAAAATGTCCGGAACCTCGTTTTTTGAGGGCGTGAAAATGCCAGTGAAACCAGTTTTTGGCCAAAAAGTGGGTTTTTTCCCATTTTCGGGGGTCGAAAAAACCCATTTCCGGAAATGAAATTTCACGTTTTTTGGTCCGTACGTCCATTTTGTACCTCTATTTTAGCACGTGACAAAAAAAATCGGAAGAAAAATGTCTGGAACCGCGTTTTTTGAGGGCGTGAAAATGCCAGTGAAACCAGTTTTTGGCCAAAAAGTGGGTTTTTTCCCATTTTCGGGGGTCGAAAAAACCCATTTCCGGAAATGAAATTTCGCGTTTTTTGGTCCGTACGTCCATTTTGTACCTCTATTTTAGCACGTGAGAAAAAAAATCGGAAGAAAAATGTCCGGAACCTCGTTTTTTGAGGGCGTGAAAATGCCAGTGAAACCAGTTTTGGGCCAAAAAGTGGGTTTTTTCCCATTTTCGGGGGTCGAAAAAACCCATTTCCGGAAATGAAATTTTGCGTTTTTTGGTCCGTACGTCCATTTTGTACCTCTATTTTAGCACGTGACAAAAAAAATCGGAAGAAAAATGTCCGGAACCTCGTTTTTTGAGGGCGTGAAAATGCGAGTGAAACCAGTTTTTGGCCAAAAAGTGCATTTTTTCCCATTTTCGGGGGTCGAAAAAACCCATTTCCGGAAATGAAATTTCGCGTTTTTATGTCCGTACATCCATTTTGTACCTCTATTTTAGCACGTGACAAAAAAATTCGGAAGAAAAATGTCCGGAACCTCGTTTTTTGAGGGCGTGAAAATGCCAGTGAAACCAGTTTTTGGCCAAAAAGTGGGTTTTTTCCCATTTTCGGGGGTCGAAAAAACCCATTTCCGGAAATGAAATTTCGCGTTTTTTGGTCCGTACGTCCATTTTGTACCTCTATTTTAGCACGTGATAAAAAAAATCGGAAGAAAAATGTCCGGAACCTCGTTTTTTGAGGGCGTGAAAATGCCAGTGAAACCAGTTTTGGGCCAAAAAGTGGGTTTTTTCCCATTTTCGGGGGTCGAAAAAACCCATTTCCGGAAATGAAATTTTGCGTTTTTTGGTCCGTACGTCCATTTTGTACCTCTATTTTAGCACGTGACAAAAAAAATCGGAAGAAAAATGTCCGGAACCTAGTTTTTTGAGGGCGTGAAAATGCGAGTGAAACCAGTTTTTGGCCAAAAAGTGTGTTTTTTCCCATTTTCGGGGATCGAAAAAACCCATTTCCGGAAATGAAATTTCGCGTTTTTATGTCCGTACATCCATTTTGTACCTCTATTTTAGCACGTGACAAAAAAAATCGGAAGAAAAATGTCCGGAACCTCGTTTTTTGAGGGCGTGAAAATGCCAGTGAAACCAGTTTTTGGCCAAAAAGTGGGTTTTTTCCCATTTTCGGGGGTCGAAAAAACCCATTTCCGGAAATGAAATTTCACGTTTTTTGGTCCGTACGTCCATTTTGTACCTCTATTTTAGCACGTGACAAAAAAAATCGGAAGAAAAATGTCTGGAACCGCGTTTTTTGAGGGCGTGAAAATGCCAGTGAAACCAGTTTTTGGCCAAAAAGTGGGTTTTTTCCCATTTTCGGGGGTCGAAAAAACCCATTTCCGGAAATGAAATTTCGCGTTTTTTGGTCCGTACGTCCATTTTGTACCTCTATTTTAGCACGTGAGAAAAAAAAATCGGAAGAAAAATGTCCGGAACCTCGTTTTTTGAGGGCGTGAAAATGCCAGTGAAACCAGTTTTTGGCCAAAAAGTGGGTTTTTTCCCATTTTCGGGGGTCGAAAAAACCCATTTCCGGAAATGAAATTTCGCGTTTTTTGGTCCGTACGTCCATTTTGTACCTCTATTTTAGCACGTGATAAAAAAAATCGGAAGAAAAATGTCCGGAACCTCGTTTTTTGAGGGCGTGAAAATGCCAGTGAAACCAGTTTTGGGCCAAAAAGTGGGTTTTTTCCCATTTTCGGGGGTCGAAAAAACCCATTTCCGGAAATGAAATTTCGCGTTTTTTGGTCCGTACGTCCATTTTGTACCTCTATTTTAGCACGTGATAAAAAAAATCGGAAGAAAAATGTCCGGAACCTCGTTTTTTGAGGGCGTGAAAATGCCAGTGAAACCAGTTTTGGGCCAAAAAGTGGGTTTTTTCCCATTTTCGGGGGTCGAAAAAACCCATTTCCGAAATGAAATTTTGCGTTTTTTGGTCCGTACGTCCATTTTGTACCTCTATTTTAGCACGTGACAAAAAAAATCGCGAAGAAAAATGTCCGGAACCTCGTTTTTTGAGGGCGTGAAAATGCGAGTGAAACCAGTTTTTGGCCAAAAAGTGCATTTTTTCCCATTTTCGGGGGTCGAAAAAAACCCATTTCCGGAAATGAAATTTCGCGTTTTTATGTCCGTACATCCATTTTGTACCTCTATTTTAGCACGTGACAAAAAAATTCGGAAGAAAAATGTCCGGAACCTCGTTTTTTGAGGGCGTGAAAATGCCAGTGAAACCAGTTTTTGGCCAAAAAGTGGGTTTTTTCCCATTTTCGGGGGTCGAAAAAACCCATTTCCGGAAATGAAATTTCGCGTTTTTTGGTCCGTACGTCCATTTTGTACCTCTATTTTAGCACGTGATAAAAAAAAATCGGAAGAAAAATGTCTGGAACCTCGTTTTTTGAGGGCGTGAAAATGCCAGTGAAACCAGTTTTGGGCCAAAAAGTGGGTTTTTTCCCATTTTCGGGGGTCGAAAAAACCCATTTCCGGAAATGAAATTTCGCGTTTTTTGGTCCGTACGTCCATTTTGTACCTCTATTTTAGCACGTGACAAAAAAAATCGGAAGAAAAATGTCCGGAACCTCGTTTTTTGAGGGCGTGAAAATGCCCAGTGAAACCAGTTTTTGGCCAAAAAGTGGGTTTTTTCCCATTTTCGGGGGTCGAAAAAACCCATTTCCGAAATGAAATTTCGCGTTTTTTTTGTCCGTACATCCATTTTGTACCTCTATTTTAGCACGTGACAAAAAAAATCGGAAGAAAAATGTCCGGAACCTCATTTTTTGAGGGCGTGAAAATGCCAGTGAAACCAATTTTTGGCCAAAAAGTGGGTTTTTCCCATTTTCGGGGGTCGAAAAAAACCCATTTCCGGAAATGAAATTTCGCGTTTTTTTGGTCCGTACGTCCATTTTGTACCTCTATTTTAGCACGTGATAAAAAAAATCGGAAGAAAAATGTCCGGAACCTCGTTTTTTGAGGGCGTGAAAATGCCAGTGAAACCAGTTTTGGGCCAAAAAGTGGGTTTTTTCCCATTTTCGGGGGTCGAAAAAACCCATTTCCGGAAATGAAATTTCGCGTTTTTTGGTCCGTACGTCCATTTTGTACCTCTATTTTAGCACGTGATAAAAAAAATCGGAAGAAAAATGTCCGGAACCTCGTTTTTTGAGGGCGTGAAAATGCCAGTGAAACCAGTTTTGGGCCAAAAAGTGGGTTTTTTCCCATTTTCGGGGGTCGAAAAAACCCATTTCCGGAAATGAAATTTTGCGTTTTTTGGTCCGTACGTCCATTTTGTACCTCTATTTTAGCACGTGACAAAAAAAATCGGAAGAAAAATGTCCGGAACCTAGTTTTTTGAGGGCGTGAAAATGCGAGTGAAACCAGTTTTTGGCCAAAAAGTGCGTTTTTTTCCC
Organism: Heracleum sosnowskyi; assembly: GCA_030848705.1. Classification (NCBI taxonomy): domain Eukaryota; kingdom Viridiplantae; phylum Streptophyta; class Magnoliopsida; order Apiales; family Apiaceae; genus Heracleum; species Heracleum sosnowskyi. Next base: position 13,711 of record JAUIZM010000199.1, on the reverse strand, counting down.
ATTTTCGGGGATCGAAAAAACCCATTTCCGGAAATGAAATTTCGCGTTTTTATGTCCGTACATCCATTTTGTACCTCTATTTTAGCACGTGACAAAAAAAATCGGAAGAAAAATGTCCGGAACCTCGTTTTTTGAGGGCGTGAAAATGCCAGTGAAACCAGTTTTTGGCCAAAAAGTGGGTTTTTTCCCATTTTCGGGGGTCGAAAAAACCCATTTCCGGAAATGAAATTTCGCGTTTTTTGGTCCGTACGTCCATTTTGTACCTCTATTTTAGCACGTGACAAAAAAAATCGGAAGAAAAATGTCTGGAACCGCGTTTTTTGAGGGCGTGAAAATGCCAGTGAAACCAGTTTTTGGCCAAAAAGTGGGTTTTTTCCCATTTTCGGGGGTCGAAAAAACCCATTTCCGGAAATGAAATTTCGCGTTTTTTGGTCCGTACGTCCATTTTGTACCTCTATTTTAGCACGTGAGAAAAAAAATCGGAAGAAAAATGTCCGGAACCTCGTTTTTTGAGGGCGTGAAAATGCCAGTGAAACCAGTTTTTGGCCAAAAAGTGGGTTTTTTCCCATTTTCGGGGGTCGAAAAAAACCCATTTCCGGAAATGAAATTTCGCGTTTTTTGGTCCGTACGTCCATTTTGTACCTCTATTTTAGCACGTGATAAAAAAAATCGGAAGAAAAATGTCCGGAACCTCGTTTTTTGAGGGGCGTGAAAATGCCAGTGAAACCAGTTTTGGGCCAAAAAGTGGGTTTTTTTCCCATTTTCGGGGGTCGAAAAAACCCATTTCGGAAATGAAATTTCGCGTTTTTTGGTCCGTACGTCCATTTTGTACCTCTATTTTAGCACGTGATAAAAAAAAATCGGAAGAAAAATGTCCGGAACCTCGTTTTTTGAGGGCGTGAAAATGCCAGTGAAACCAGTTTTGGGCCAAAAAGTGGGTTTTTTTCCCATTTTCGGGGGTCGAAAAAAACCCATTTCCGGAAATGAAATTTTGCGTTTTTTGGTCCGTACGTCCATTTTGTACCTCTATTTTAGCACGTGACAAAAAAAATCGGAAGAAAAATGTCCGGAACCTCGTTTTTTGAGGGCGTGAAAATGCGAGTGAAACCAGTTTTTGGCCAAAAAGTGCATTTTTTCCCATTTTCGGGGGTCGAAAAAACCCATTTCCGGAAATGAAATTTCGCGTTTTTATGTCCGTACATCCATTTTGTACCTCTATTTTAGCACGTGACAAAAAAATTCGGAAGAAAAATGTCCGGAACCTCGTTTTTTGAGGGCGTGAAAATGCCAGTGAAACCAGTTTTTGGCCAAAAAGTGGGTTTTTTCCCATTTTCGGGGGTCGAAAAAACCATTTCCGGAAATGAAATTTCGCGTTTTTTGGTCCGTACGTCCATTGTCTTTGTACGTCTATTTTAGCACGTGATAAAAAAAATCGGAAGAAAAATGTCCGGAACCTCGTTTTTTGAGGGCGTGAAAATGCCAGTGAAACCAGTTTTGGGCCAAAAAGTGGGTTTTTTCCCATTTTCGGGGGGTCGAAAAAAACCCATTTCCGGAAATGAAATTTTTGCGTTTTTTTGGTCCGTACGTCCATTTTGTACCTCTATTTTAGCACGTGACAAAAAAAATCGGAAGAAAAATGTCCGGAACCTCGTTTTTTGAGGGCGTGAAAATGCGAGTGAAACCAGTTTTTGGCCAAAAAGTGAGTTTTTTTCCCATTTTCGGGGGTCGAAAAAACCCATTTCCGGAAATGAAATTTCGCGTTTTTATGTCCGTACATCCATTTTGTACCTCTATTTTAGCACGTGACAAAAAAATTCGGAAGAAAAATGTCCGGAACCTCGTTTTTTGAGGGCGTGAAAATGCCAGTGAAACCAGTTTTTGGCCAAAAAGTGGGTTTTTTCCCATTTTCGGGGGGTCGAAAAAACCCATTTCCGGAAATGAAATTTTGCGTTTTTTGGTCCGTACGTCCATTTTGTACCTCTATTTTAGCACGTGACAAAAAAAATCGGAAGAAAAATGTCCGGAACCTAGTTTTTTGAGGGCGTGAAAATGCGAGTGAAACCAGTTTTTGGCCAAAAAGTGCGTTTTTTCCCATTTTTGGGGATCGAAAAAACCCATTTCCGGAAATGAAATTTCGCGTTTTTATGTCCGTACATCCATTTTGTACCTCTATTTTAGCACGTGACAAAAAAAATCGGAAGAAAAATGTCCGGAACCTCGTTTTTTGAGGGCGTGAAAATGCCAGTGAAACCAGTTTTTGGCCAAAAAGTGGTTTTTTTCCCATTTTCGGGGGTCGAAAAAACCCATTTCCGGAAATGAAATTTCGCGTTTTTTTGGTCCGTACGTCCATTTTGTACCTCTATTTTAGCACGTGACAAAAAAAATCGGAAGAAAAATGTCTGGAACCGCGTTTTTTGAGGGCGTGAAAATGCCAGTGAAACCAGTTTTTTGGCCAAAAAGTGGGTTTTTTCCCATTTTCGGGGGTCGAAAAAACCCATTTCCGGAAATGAAATTTCGCGTTTTTTGGTCCGTACGTCCATTTTGTACCTCTATTTTAGCACGTGAGAAAAAAAATCGGAAGAAAAATGTCCGGAACCTCGTTTTTTGAGGGCGTGAAAATGCCAGTGAAACCAGTTTTTGGCCAAAAAGTGGGTTTTTTCCCATTTTCGGGGGTCGAAAAAAACCCATTTCCGGAAATGAAATTTCGCGTTTTTTTGGTCCGTACGTCCATTTTGTACCTCTATTTTAGCACGTGATAAAAAAAATCGGAAGAAAAATGTCCGGAACCTCATTTTTTGAGGGCGTGAAAATGCCAGTGAAACCAGTTTTGGGCCCAAAAAGTGGGTTTTTTCCCATTTTCGGGGGTCGAAAAAACCCATTTCCGGAAATGAAATTTCGCGTTTTTTGGTCCGTACGTCCATTTTGTACCTCTATTTTAGCACGTGATAAAAAAAATCGGAAGAAAAATGTCCGGAACCTCGTTTTTTGAGGGCGTGAAAATGCCAGTGAAACCAGTTTTGGGCCAAAAAGTGGGTTTTTTCCCATTTTCGGGGGTCGAAAAAACCCATTTCCGGAAATGAAATTTTGCGTTTTTTGGTCCGTACGTCCATTTTGTACCTCTATTTTAGCACGTGACAAAAAAAATCGGAAGAAAAATGTCCGGAACCTCGTTTTTTGAGGGCGTGAAAATGCGAGTGAAACCAGTTTTTGGCCAAAAAGTGCATTTTTTCCCATTTTCGGGGGTCGAAAAAACCATTTCCGGAAATGAAATTTCGCGTTTTTATGTCCGTACATCCATTTTGTACCTCTATTTTAGCACGTGACAAAAAAATTCGGAAGAAAAATGTCCGGAACCTCGTTTTTTGAGGGCGTGAAAATGCCAGTGAAACCAGTTTTTGGCCAAAAAGTGGGTTTTTTTCCCATTTTCGGGGGTCGAAAAAACCCATTTCCGGAAATGAAATTTCGCGTTTTTTGGTCCGTACGTCCATTTTGTACGTCTATTTTAGCACGTGATAAAAAAAATCGGAAGAAAAATGTCCGGAACTCGTTTTTTGAGGGCGTGAAAATGCCAGTGAAACCAGTTTTGGGCCAAAAAGTGGGTTTTTTCCAATTTTCGGGGGGTCGAAAAAACCAATTTCCGGAAATGAAATTTTGCGTTTTTTGGTCCGTACGTCCATTTTGTACCTCTATTTTAGCACGTGACAAAAAAAAATCGGAAGAAAAATGTCCGGAACCTCGTTTTTTGAGGGCGTGAAAATGCGAGTGAAACCAGTTTTTGGCCAAAAAGTGCGTTTTTTCCCATTTTCGGGGGTCGAAAAAACCCATTTCCGGAAATGAAATTTTGCGTTTTTATGTCCGTACATCCAATTTTGTACCTCTATTTTAGCACGTGACAAAAAAATTCGGAAGAAAAATGTCCGAACCTCGTTTTTTGAGGGCGTGAAAATGCCAGTGAAACCAGTTTTTGGCCAAAAAGTGGGTTTTTTCCCATTTTCGGGGGTCGAAAAAACCCATTTCCGGAAATGAAATTTTGCGTTTTTTGGTCCGTACGTCCATTTTGTACCTCTATTTTAGCACGTGACAAAAAAAATCGGAAGAAAAATGTCCGGAACCTAGTTTTTTGAGGGCGTGAAAATGCGAGTGAAACCAGTTTTTGGCCAAAAAGTGCGTTTTTTCCCATTTTCGGGGATCGAAAAAACCCATTTCCGGAAATGAAATTTCGCGTTTTTATGTCCGTACATCCATTTTGTACCTCTATTTTAGCACGTGACAAAAAAAATCGGAAGAAAAATGTCCGGAACCTCGTTTTTTGAGGGCGTGAAAATGCCAGTGAAACCAGTTTTTGGCCAAAAAGTGGGTTTTTTCCCATTTTCGGGGGTCGAAAAAACCCATTTCCGGAAATGAAATTTCACGTTTTTTGGTCCGTACGTCCATTTTGTACCTCTATTTTAGCACGTGACAAAAAAAATCGGAAGAAAAATGTCTGGAACCGCGTTTTTTTGAGGGCGTGAAAATGCCAGTGAAACCAGTTTTTGGCCAAAAAGTGGGTTTTTTCCCATTTTCGGGGGTCGAAAAAACCCATTTCCGGAAATGAAATTTCGCGTTTTTTTGGTCCGTACGTCCATTTTGTACCTCTATTTTAGCACGTGAGAAAAAAAATCGGAAGAAAAATGTCCGGAACCTCGTTTTTTGAGGGCGTGAAAATGCCAGTGAAACCAGTTTTTGGCCAAAAAGTGGGTTTTTTCCCATTTTCGGGGGTCGAAAAAACCCATTTCCGGAAATGAAATTTCGCGTTTTTTGGTCCGTACGTCCATTTTGTACCTCCATTTTAGCACGTGATAAAAAAAATCGGAAGAAAAATGTCCGGAACCTCGTTTTTTGAGGGCGTGAAAATGCCAGTGAAACCAGTTTTGGGCCAAAAAGTGGGTTTTTTCCCATTTTCGGGAGGTCGAAAAAACCCATTTCCGGAAATGAAATTTCGCGTTTTTTGGTCCGTACGTCCATTTTGTACCTCTATTTTAGCACGTGATAAAAAAAATCGGAAGAAAAATGTCCGGAACCTCGTTTTTTTGAGGGCGTGAAAATGCCAGTGAAACCAGTTTTGGGCCAAAAAGTGGGTTTTTTCCCATTTTCGGGGGTCGAAAAAAACCCATTTCCGAAATGAAATTTTGCGTTTTTTTGGTCCGTACGTCCATTTTGTACCTCTATTTTAGCACGTGACAAAAAAAAATCGGAAGAAAAATGTCCGGAACCTCGTTTTTTGAGGGCGTGAAAATGCGAGTGAAACCAGTTTTTGGCCAAAAAGTGCATTTTTTCCCATTTTCGGGGGTCGAAAAAACCCATTTCCGGAAATGAAATTTCGCGTTTTTATGTCCGTACATCCATTTTGTACCTCTATTTTAGCACGTGACAAAAAAATTCGGAAGAAAAATGTCCGGAACCTCGTTTTTTGAGGGCGTGAAAATGCCAGTGAAACCAGTTTTTGGCCAAAAAGTGGGTTTTTTCCCATTTTCGGGGGTCGAAAAAACCCATTTCCGGAAATGAAATTTCGCGTTTTTTGGTCCGTACGTCCATTTTGTACCTCTATTTTAGCACGTGATAAAAAAAAATCGGAAGAAAAATGTCTGGAACCTCGTTTTTTGAGGGCGTGAAAATGCCAGTGAAACCAGTTTTGGGCCAAAAAGTGGGTTTTTTTCCCATTTTCGGGGGTCGAAAAAACCCATTTCCGGAAATGAAATTTCGCGTTTTTTTGGTCCGTACGTCCATTTTGTACCTCTATTTTAGCACGTGACAAAAAAAATCGGAAGAAAAATGTCCGGAACCTCGTTTTTTGAGGGCGTGAAAATGCCAGTGAAACCAGTTTTTGGCCAAAAAGTGCGTTTTTTCCCATTTTCGGGGGTCAAAAAAACCCATTTCCGGAAATGAAATTTCGCGTTTTTTTGTCCGTACATCCATTTTGTACCTCTATTTTAGCACGTGACAAAAAAAAATTCGGAAGAAAAATGTCCGGAACCTCATTTTTTGAGGGTGTGAAAATGCCAGTGAAACCAGTTTTTGGCCAAAAAGTGGGTTTTTCCCATTTTCGGGGGTCGAAAAAACCCATTTCCGGAAATGAAATTTCGCGTTTTTTTGGTCCGTACGTCCATTTTGTACCTCTATTTTAGCACGTGATAAAAAAAATCGAAGAAAAATGTCCGGAACCTCGTTTTTTGAGGGCGTGAAAATTCCAGTGAAACCAGTTTTGGGCCAAAAAGTGGGTTTTTTCCCATTTTCGGGGGTCGAAAAAACCCATTTCCGGAAATGAAATTTCGCGTTTTTTGGTCCGTACGTCCATTTTGTACCTCTATTTTAGCACGTGATAAAAAAAATCGGAAGAAAAATGTCCGGAACCTAGTTTTTTGAGGGCGTGAAAATGCGAGTGAAACCAGTTTTTGGCCAAAAAGTGCGTTTTTTCCCATTTTCGGGGATCGAAAAAACCCATTTCCGGAAATGAAATTTCGCGTTTTTATGTCCGTACATCCATTTTGTACCTCTATTTTAGCACGTGAGAAAAAAAATCGGAAGAAAAATGTCCGGAACCTCGTTTTTTTGAGGGCGTGAAAATGCCAGTGAAACCAGTTTTTGGCCAAAAAGTGGGTTTTTTCCATTTTCGGGGGTCGAAAAAACCCATTTCGGAAATGAAATTTCGCGTTTTTTATGTCCGTACATCCATTTTGTACCTCTATTTTAGCACGTGACAAAAAAATTCGGAAGAAAAATGTCCGGAACCTCGTTTTTTGAGGGCGTGAAAATGCCAGTGAAACCAGTTTTTGGCCAAAAAGTGGGTTTTTTCCCATTTTCGGGGGTCGAAAAAAACCCATTTCCGGAAATGAAATTTCGCGTTTTTTGGTCCGTACGTCCATTTTGTACCTCTATTTTAGCACGTGACAAAAAAAATCGGAAGAAAAATGTCTGGAACCGCGTTTTTTGAGGGCGTGAAAAATGCCAGTGAAACCAGTTTTTGGCCAAAAAGTGGGTTTTTTTCCCATTTTCGGGGGGTCGAAAAAACCCATTTCCGGAAATGAAATTTCGCGTTTTTTGGTCCGTACGTCCATTTTGTACCTCTATTTTAGCACGTGAGAAAAAAAATCGGAAGAAAAATGTCCGGAACCTCGTTTTTTGAGGGCGTGAAAATGCCAGTGAAACCAGTTTTTGGCCAAAAAGTGGGTTTTTTCCCATTTTCGGGGGTCGAAAAAACCCATTTCCGGAAATGAAATTTCGCGTTTTTTTGGTCCGTACGTCCATTTTGTACCTCTATTTTAGCACGTGATAAAAAAAATCGGAAGAAAAATGTCCGGAACCTCGTTTTTTGAGGGCGTGAAAATGCCAGTGAAACCAGTTTTGGGCCAAAAAGTGGGTTTTTTCCCATTTTCGGGGGTCGAAAAAACCCATTTCCGGAAATGAAATTTCGCGTTTTTTTGGTCCGTACGTCCATTTTGTACCTCTATTTTAGCACGTGATAAAAAAAATCGGAAGAAAAATGTCCGGAACCTCGTTTTTTGAGGGCGTGAAAATGCGAGTGAAACCAGTTTTTGGCCAAAAAAGTGCATTTTTTCCCATTTTCGGGGGTCGAAAAAACCCATTTCCGGAAATGAAATTTCGCGTTTTTATGTCCGTACATCCATTTTGTACCTCTATTTTAGCACGTGACAAAAAAATTCGGAAGAAAAATGTCCGGAACCTCGTTTTTTGAGGGCGTGAAAATGCCAGTGAAACCAGTTTTTGGCCAAAAAGTGGGTTTTTTCCCATTTTCGGGGGTCGAAAAAAACCCATTTCCGGAAATGAAATTTCGCGTTTTTTGGTCCGTACGTCCATTTTGTACGTCTATTTTAGCACGTGATAAAAAAAATCGGAAGAAAAATGTCCGGAACCTCGTTTTTTGAGGGCGTGAAAATGCCAGTGAAACCAGTTTTGGGCCAAAAAGTGGGTTTTTCCCATTTTCGGGGGTCGAAAAAACCCATTTCCGGAAATGAAATTTTGCGTTTTTTGGTCCGTACGTCCATTTTGTACCTCTATTTTAGCACGTGACAAAAAAAATCGGAAGAAAAATGTCCGGAACCTCGTTTTTTGAGGGCGTGAAAATGCGAGTGAAACCAGTTTTTGGCCAAAAAGTGCGTTTTTTCCCATTTTTCGGGGGTCGAAAAAACCCATTTCCGGAAATGAAATTTCGCGTTTTTATGTCCGTACATCCATTTTGTACCTCTATTTTAGCACGTGACAAAAAAAATTCGGAAGAAAAATGTCCGGAACCTCGTTTTTTGAGGGCGTGAAAATGCCAGTGAAACCAGTTTTTGGCCAAAAAGTGGGTTTTTTTCCCATTTTCGGGGGTCGAAAAAACCCATTTCCGGAAATGAAATTTTGCGTTTTTTGGTCCGTACGTCCATTTTGTACCTCTATTTTAGCACGTGACAAAAAAAATCGGAAGAAAAATGTCCGGAACCTAGTTTTTTGAGGGCGTGAAAATGCGAGTGAAACCAGTTTTTGGCCAAAAAGTGCGTTTTTTCCCATTTTCGGGGATCGAAAAAAACCCATTTCCGGAAATGAAATTTCGCGTTTTTATGTCCGTACATCCATTTTGTACCTCTATTTTAGCACGTGACAAAAAAAATCGGAAGAAAAATGTCCGGAACCTCGTTTTTTGAGGGCGTGAAAATGCGAGTGAAACCAGTTTTTGGCCAAAAAGTGGGTTTTTTCCCATTTTCGGGGGTCGAAAAAAACCCATTTCCGGAAATGAAATTTCGCGTTTTTTTGGTCCGTACGTCCATTTTGTACCTCTATTTTAGCACGTGACAAAAAAAAATCGGAAGAAAAATGTCCGGAACCGCGTTTTTTGAGGGCGTGAAAATGCCAGTGAAACCAGTTTTTGGCCAAAAAGTGGGTTTTTTCCCATTTTCGGGGGTCGAAAAAACCCATTTCCGGAAATGAAATTTCGCGTTTTTTGGTCCGTACGTCCATTTTGTACCTCTATTTTAGCACGTGACAAAAAAAATCGGAAGAAAAATGTCTGGAACCGCGTTTTTTTGAGGGCGTGAAAATGCCAGAGTGAAACCAGTTTTTGGCCAAAAAGTGGGTTTTTTCCCATTTTCGGGGGTCGAAAAAACCCATTTCCGGAAATGAAATTTCGCGTTTTTTGGTCCGTACGTCCATTTTGTACCTCTATTTTAGCACGTGAGAAAAAAAATCGGAAGAAAAATGTCCGGAACCTCGTTTTTTGAGGGCGTGAAAATGCCAGTGAAACCAGTTTTTTGGCCAAAAAGTGGGTTTTTTCCCATTTTCGGGGGGTCGAAAAAAACCCATTTCCGGAAATGAAATTTCGCGTTTTTTTGGTCCGTACGTCCATTTTGTACCTCTATTTTAGCACGTGATAAAAAAAATCGGAAGAAAAAATGTCCGGAACCTCGTTTTTTGAGGGCGTTGAAAATGCCAGTGAAACCAGTTTTGGGCCAAAAAGTGGGTTTTTTTCCCATTTTCGGGGGTCGAAAAAACCCATTTCCGGAAATGAAATTTCGCGTTTTTTGGTCCGTACGTCCATTTTGTACCTCTATTTTAGCACGTGATAAAAAAAAATCGGAAGAAAAATGTCCGGAACCTCGTTTTTTGAGGGCGTGAAAATGCCAGTGAAACCAGTTTTGGGCCAAAAAGTGGGTTTTTTTCCCATTTTCGGGGGTCGAAAAAACCCATTTCCGGAAATGAAATTTTGCGGTTTTTGGTCCGTACGTCCATTTTGTACCTCTATTTTAGCACGTGACAAAAAAAATCGGAAGAAAAATGTCCGGAACCTCGTTTTTTGAGGGCGTGAAAATGCGAGTGAAACCAGTTTTTGGCCAAAAAGTGCATTTTTTCCCATTTTCGGGGGTCGAAAAAACCCATTTCCGGAAATGAAATTTCGCGTTTTTATGTCCGTACATCCATTTTGTACCTCTATTTTAGCACGTGACAAAAAAATTCGGAAGAAAAATGTCCGGAACCTCGTTTTTTGAGGGCGTGAAAATGCCAGTGAAACCAGTTTTTGGCCAAAAAGTGGGTTTTTTCCCATTTTCGGGGGTCGAAAAAACCCATTTCCGGAAATGAAATTTCGCGTTTTTTGGTCCGTACGTCCATTTTGTACGTCTATTTTAGCACGTGATAAAAAAAATCGGAAGAAAAATGTCCGGAACCTCGTTTTTTGAGGGCGTGAAAATGCCAGTGAAACCAGTTTTGGGCCAAAAAGTGGGTTTTTTCCCATTTTCGGGGGTCGAAAAAAACCCATTTCCGGAAATGAAATTTTGCGTTTTTTGGTCCGTACGTCCATTTTGTACCTCTATTTTAGCACGTGACAAAAAAAATCGGAAGAAAAATGTCCGGAACCTCGTTTTTTGAGGGCGTGAAAATGCGAGTGAAACCAGTTTTTGGCCAAAAAGTGCGTTTTTTCCCATTTTCGGGGGTCGAAAAAACCCATTTCCGGAAATGAAATTTCGCGTTTTTATGTCCGTACATCCATTTTGTACCTCTATTTTAGCACGTGACAAAAAAATTCGGAAGAAAAATGTCCGGAACCTCGTTTTTTTGAGGGCGTGAAAATGCCAGTGAAACCAGTTTTTGGCCAAAAAGTGGGTTTTTTCCCATTTTCGGGGGGTCGAAAAAACCCATTTCCGGAAATGAAATTTCGCGTTTTTTGGTCCGTACGTCCATTTTGTACCTCTATTTTAGCACGTGACAAAAAAAATCGGAAGAAAAATGTCTGGAACCTCGTTTTTTTGAGGGCGTGAAAATGCGAGTGAAACCAGTTTTTGGCCAAAAAGTGCGTTTTTTCCCATTTTCAGGGGTCGAAAAAACCCATTTCCGGAAATGAAATTTCGCGTTTTTATGTCCGTACATCCATTTTTGTACCTCTATTTTACCACGTGACAAAAAAATTCGGAAGAAAAATGTCCGGAACCTCGTTTTTTGAGGGCGTGAAAATGCCAGTGAAACCAGTTTTTGGCCAAAAAGTGGGTTTTTTCCCATTTTCGGGGGTCGAAAAAACCCATTTCCGGAAATGAAATTTCGCGTTTTTTGGTCCGTACGTCCATTTTGTACCTCTATTTTAGCACGTGACAAAAAAAATCGGAAGAAAAATGTCCGGAACCGCGTTTTTTGAGGGCGTGAAAATGCCAGTGAAACCAGTTTTTGGCCAAAAAGTGGGTTTTTTCCCATTTTCGGGGGTCGAAAAAACCCATTTCCGGAAATGAAATTTCGCGTTTTTTGGTCCGTACGTCCATTTTGTACCTCTATTTTAGCACGTGATAAAAAAAATCGGAAGAAAAAAAGTTCGGAACCTCGTTTTTTGAGGGGCGTGAAAATGCCAGTGAAACCAGTTTTGGGCCAAAAAGTGGGTTTTTTCCCATTTTCGGGGGTCGAAAAAACCCATTTCCGGAAATGAAATTTCGCGTTTTTTGGTCCGTACGTCATTTTGTACCTCTATTTTAGCACGTGACAAAAAAAATCGGAAGAAAAATGTTCGGAACCTCGTTTTTTGAGGGCGTGAAAATGCCAGTGAAACCAGTTTTTGGCCAAAAAGTGGGGTTTTTCCCATTTTCGGGGGGTCGAAAAAACCCATTTCCAGAAATGAAATTTCGCGTTTTTTGGTCCGTACGTCCATTTTGTACCTCTATTTTAGCACGTGATAAAAAAAATTGGAAGAAAAATGTCCGGAACCTCGTTTTTTGAGGGCGTGAAAATGCCAGTGAAACCAGTTTTGGGCCAAAAAGTGGGTTTTTTCCCATTTTCGGGGGTCGAAAAAACCCATTTCCGGAAATGAAATTTCGCGTTTTTTGGTCCGTACGTTCCCATTTTGTACCTCTATTTTAGCACGTGACAAAAAAAATCGGAAGAAAAATGTCCGGAACCTCGTTTTTTGAGGGCGTGAAAATGCCAGTGAAACCAGTTTTTGGCCAAAAAGTGCGTTTTTTCCCATTTTCGGGGGTCGAAAAAACCCATTTCCGGAAATGAAATTTCGCGTTTTTTGGTCCGTACGTCCATTTTGTACCTCTATTTTAGCACGTGATAAAACAAATCGGAAGAAAAATGTCCGGAACCTCGTTTTTTGAGGGCGTGAAAATGCCAGTGAAACCAGTTTTTGGCCAAAAAGTGGGTTTTTTCCCATTTTCGGGGGTCGAAAAAACCCATTTCCGGAAATGAAATTTCGCGTTTTTTGGTCCGTACGTCCATTTCGTACCTCTATTTTAGCACGTGAGAAAAAAAATCGGAAGAAAAATGTCCGGAACCTCGTTTTTTTGAGGGCGTGAAAATGCCAGTGAAACCAGTTTTTGGCCAAAAAGTGGGTTTTTTCCCATTTTCGGGGGGTCGAAAAAACCCATTTCCGGAAATGAAATTTCGCGTTTTTTGGTCCGTACGTCCATTTTGTACCTCTATTTTAGCACGTGACAAAAAAAACGGAAGAAAAATGTCCGGAACCTCGTTTTTTGAGGGCGTGAAAATGCCAGTGAAACCAGTTTTTGGCCAAAAAGTGGGTTTTTTCCCATTTTCTGGGGTCGAAAAAACCCATTTCCGGAAATGAAATTTCGCGTTTTTTGGTCCGTACGTCCATTTTGTACCTCTATTTTAGCACGTGATAAAAAAAATCGGAAGAAAAATGTCTGGAACCTCGTTTTTTGAGGGCGTGAAAATGCCAGTGAAACCAGTTTTGGGCCAAAAAGTGGGTTTTTTCCCATTTTCGGGGGTCGAAAAAACCCATTTCCGGAAATGAAAATTCGCGTTTTTTTGGTCCGTACGTCCATTTTGTACCTCTATTTTAGCACGTGATAAAACAAATCGGAAGAAAAATGTCCGGAACCTCGTTTTTTGAGGGCGTGAAAATGCCAGTGAAACCAGTTTTTGGCCAAAAAGTGGGTTTTTTCCCATTTTCGGGGGTCGAAAAAACCCATTTCCGGAAATGAAATTTCGCGTTTTTTTGGTCCGTACGTCCATTTCGTACCTCTATTTTAGCACGTGAGAAAAAAAATCGGAAGAAAAATGTCCGGAACCTCGTTTTTTGAGGGCGTGAAAATGCCAGTGAAACCAGTTTTTGGCCAAAAAGTGGGTTTTTTTCCCATTTTCGGGGGTCGAAAAAAACCCATTTCCGGAAATGAAATTTCGCGTTTTTTTGGTCCGTACGTCCATTTTGTACCTCTATTTTAGCACGTGATAAAAAAAATCGGAAGAAAAATGTCCGGAACCTCGTTTTTTTGAGGGCGTGAAAATGCCAGTGAAACCAGTTTTGGGCCAAAAAGTGGGTTTTTTCCCATTTTCGGGGGTCGAAAAAAACCCATTTCCGGAAATGAAATTTCGCGTTTTTTGGTCCGTACGTCCATTTTGTACCTCTATTTTAGCACGTGATAAAAAAATCGGAAGAAAAATGTCCGGAACCTCGTTTTTTGAGGGCGTGAAAATGCCAGTGAAACCAGTTTTGGGCCAAAAAGTGGGTTTTTTTCCCCATTTTCGGGGGTCGAAAAAAACCCATTTCCGGAAATGAAATTTTGCGTTTTTTTGGTCCGTACGTCCATTTTGTACCTCTATTTTAGCACGTGACAAAAAAAATCGGAAGAAAAATGTCCGGAACCTCGTTTTTTGAGGGCGTGAAAATGCGAGTGAAACCCAGTTTTTGGCCAAAAAGTGCATTTTTTCCCATTTTCGGGGGTCGAAAAAAACCATT